>JAFEMH010007247.1:0-97271 GCA_022495995.1 Adenophora triphylla var. japonica
AGAGTAATGCCATGTCCCATTGGCAAGTTCCCTCTCTTAGAATTTTCCATGCGGAATCTTCTAAGGACCTTGTCAATATATGTATCTCTCAGGTTCGGATCGTATCCTATCCGATCTGCGAAGAACTTGTGTATCTTGAACCGGTTCCACAACAGCTTGTGAATTTGGTTCCGTCTCTACCATTGGCTCTATGTCATTTTCAGGTTCTTGAATTTCTTCAAGATCAATTTTACTCCCACTAGTTTCTTTAGAGAGAAACTCTTTCTCTAGAAAGACACCGTGTCGAGCAACAAACACTTTGTTCTCGGATTGGTTGTAAAATTGGTATCCTTTCGTTTCCTTAGGATAACCAACGAAAATACATTTATCAGATCTAGGTGCAAGTTTATGTTCAGAAACCAGTTTCTTTACATAAGCCTCACATCCCCAAATCTTCATGAAAGATAAGCTAGGCTTTCTTCCATGCCACATCTCATGTGGGGGTTTTAGGAGCCGATTTAGTAGGGACCTTATTAAGTGTGAAAGCAGCTGTTTCCAGTGCATGTCCCCAAAAGGAAATAGGAAGGTTAACTTGACTCATCATCGATCGAACCATATCTAATAGGGTTCGATTTCTCCTCTCGGATACACCATTCCATTGTGGTGTTCCGGGTGGAGTAAGTTCTGAAACAATTCCACAACTTTTCAGATGATCGTCAAATTCTTGGCTCAAATATTCACCACCTCGATCGGATCGAAGTGTTTTAATAGTTTTGCCAAGTTGATTTTGTACTTCACTTTGAAATATTCTAAATATCTCAAATGCTTCACTTTTGTACTTCATCAGATAGACATAGCCATATCTTGATAAGTCATCAGTGAATGTTATGAAGTACCGAAATCCTCCCCTAGCAATGCTATTCATTGGTCCACATACATCAGTATGTACGAGAGCCAACAAATCACTAATCCTTTCACTACTCTTAGAGAAAGGTGCCTTAGTCATCTTGCCCAATAAACAAGATTCACAAACATCATATGATTCATAATCATATGAGTCTAAATATCCATCTTTATGGAGTTTAGAGATGCATTTCTCGTTTATGTGCCCAAGACGGCAATGCCATTTATATGTGTTGTTGTGGGTATTTTTCAGCATGGTGACATCTTCAGTTGATCCTACATATCAAGATGTCATTCCACTGTAAGTATTGTTTTAATATTTACTTATTTAATATTTACTAAAATCTTTATTCTTATTTTCCAGTAATTAAGAGAGAAATGCGGGATATTCTCCAGCACGTTCAACACACCTTCAACGGCTAGGGCGACTTGGTCTCACGGAGGTTGAAAGGATAAGCCTATATCCCGAGATTGGAGGAACAATATTTGACTCTTTCATACTTACTTATATTTAAGGGGAAATGGAGACGGAACATACACTAAGGCTCATACGCACACACACTCTACATACAGGCTCTTGTAATCCTCTCCATTATCTTCCAAAGTTGTATTCGTGATCATTATAGTGAAACTTTTAAGGTTGGAGACCTAACTCCCGAGGTTTTTTCCAAAGAGGTTATCACCTCCAAGGTTTTCCTCGTTAACCAATCGTGGTGTCATTATTTCTTTTTTATGCTTTTGTTCCTTATAGTCGAATTCCATAGTCCCCTCCTTATTGTTCAATCCACACACTAATCAAAGTTAAGATTCTACTCTATTGTTTTTTCTACCAAAACAATTTGGCGCCCACCGAGGGGCCTCGTGGTTTATAGGTTATTTGGATCATTTCCTAAGTAAATTCATTATGTCCGCACCCCCAATGTGTCCGCCGCCGCAAGAGTCCCGCCGTCGTTCCCACATCGGGAGGTAGAACCAGCCTTGTTACCACCACCTCCTCGCACCGGACCTCGGCAAACTCAACCCACGAAGACTCCACAAAAGGGAGCGACCTCTTCCAATCTGATGCCGACATCCGGAGTATCCCGACTGTGTTGAATCGTAGGCCGGACCAACAAGACAAAGAATTCGAAGGTGCCGGCCGATTCCATGATTAAGATGCGAAGATCAACAGCTCATCACGTCTCGGCTTGACAACATATCGCCATTACGTGCGAGGAACCTCAACTTCGACAACACCGAAGGACCTACACTTCGTAGTGAATTTATTCCAATGGGTAGTCCGCCTCAAACACGTCGCCGACATCCTTAATGATGTCAACATCTTTGCCCTGGGGACACCCCGATGACGCCACCTTCTCGCAGATACACTCGCCATCCCATTCATCGACAACACAACTGCCACGACTACTACGTACAACTCTGGTTTGCTAAATAATATTTTCAATAATAATAATTTCAATCGTATTCCTATGGATGACCCTTTTGCAGAAACCCACTAGCTAAACAGATGCAGGATCTCGTAGAGCCGATAATGAACGTGCCGTGCGTAACTCCTCCAATCCAACCAAGTGACTCAAAACTCACACAATCAATCCCGGTTTGTCCCAAAGAATTGCAAATGTCGACATCCCGAAGCGATTCGGTGTACCATCTATGAAGTTGTACGACGGTACCACGGATCCGTAAGAACACGTTGCCCACTATCAAGAAAAGATGGACATCATCCATATTCCTCTTCAATTCCGGGAGGCCTCGCTTATGCAGGGATTTGGATCAACCTTGTCCGGACCAGCCCTCAAATGGTTGATTAGGCAACCTCTAGGTTCAATTGGTTCTTACGCCGCCCGACTTATCAACATGTTCTATAACCAATTCTCATGCAATGACAATTTGAAAGGTTGACAAGTGATCTCTACAATGTGACCCAACAGCCTAATGAAACTCTAAAGGACTATATCCACCGGTTCAATAAGGAAGTGCTAGAAATTCCCAATCTTGACATGTCGATGCCTACGTAAGCATTCAAAATGGGGTCAAGAAGGATTCACAAGATACCGAGATTTGGTGATGACTCCTTGTAAGAGGTTGGAAGAAGTCGGGAGCAGTGGCAAATGGAGATTCATAAGACTGGAGGAAGACGAGCTGCGAAGATCGAAATCCTCATCCAAGATGCCGACATATGACAACCCCGACAGAAAGACCGAATCATCTCATCGCAGGAACAACCGTTCCAATCCTTATCCGAGAATTGACACTAGCAAAATTAATTCAATAGACGGTGAGGATGAAGATAATGATAATGTGCCTAACATTTCTGATTATTGTTTCTCTGTTGACATTTCAGGTATACTCTGTGCAATGGGCAACCTTGGGGACAAAGCCAGATGGCCAAAGAAGACGGATAAAGCCACGGGATGGCGTGACAAATCAAAATGGTGCGCTTACCATGAAGACTTTGGACATGTCACCGAAGATTGCATCTCATTAAGAAAGGAGATCGCCACTTTCTCTCGAAAGGACATCTTAAGGAGTTGCTGGGATCCGTAAAGAAGAAGGCCGAAATGCGGAAGTTCCTCATGAAGCCGAAAGACCCGCCTCCCCCAAAGACCAACAAAGGTGATTAATTTCATTAGTGGAGGTTCATAAATATGTGGAACATCATATTCTCGCTGCAAAATGACATGCTAAGGAGTCAAAAGAGGAGAAACCAGAAAGACAAATTTCAGATGCCGACATCTTGCCAGATCCAATCACCTTTGATGAAAGCGATCGAGATAATTTGCTGGAACCCCATCACGACGGTCTAGTTATTTCCTTGCAGATCGCCAACTGTACAATCCGGCGCATCCTAGTTGATGGGGGTAGCTCTGTTAATCTTATCATGTTGGGCACCCTTAAGGAAATGAACATCCCAGAATCGGAGATCATTAAAAAATCCTCGGCCGGTAGGCTTCAAATGGTGAAGTCAAAGAAACGGTGGGGAGATAAAGCTTCCAATATACTCGAAGGGTCTCAATACCATGGAACGATTCTGCGTAATTGATTGCGCAACATCTTACAATGTCATTCTTGGAAGACCGTGGATTCATGGAATGAAGGCCGTACCCTCCACTTACCATCAATGTGTGAAGTTCCCAACACCTTGGGGTGTCGCTAAGATTTACAAGTGATCAACAGTGGCCAAGGAATGTTACAAAACTTCAATGAAGGCGTCGACATCTCCAAAACAAGCATAGCAATTACCGAGGAAAGTACGTGAAGTCCTGGAAGCTAGGGAGGATGATGTGAAAGAAGTCTTGCTAGACCCTTCCAACCCGACATCAAAGTACTTATTGGCACCGACATCCCACCGTAAATAGAAGAGAAACTTGTGGACCTATTAAGAAGCGTAATAAAGAGTTTTGCTTGGAAACATGATGACATGACAGCATCAAGCAAAGATGTCATCACTCACAAACTTAACATAGATCCTAGCTTTAAACCAAGCACACCGTAAACGTAGGAAGTTTGCGTAAAACCGTAAACCAGATCATCAAGGAAGAGGTAGAGCGCCTACTCAAAGCCAACATGATACGTGAGGTCGATTACCCAAGATGGTTAGCAAACGTGGTTGTGGTAGAGAAGAGAAACGGGAAATGGCGAGTTTGTGTTGACTTCACCGACTTGAATAAAGCCTGTCCAAAAGATCCCTTCCCTTTGCCGCACATAGATTCGTTAGTTGATGCCACCTCCGGACATGAACTCCTCACATTCATGGACGCGTCCTCAGGATTTCAACAAATTCAGATGGAACCATCTGACCAAGAGGACACCGCCTTCATAACACCCACATGTATTTATTGTTATATTGCCATGCCTTTTGGACTAAAAAAAATGCAGGTGCAACATATCAGAGGCTCGTCAATAAAATTTTCAAAGATCAGATTGGGGACACAATGGAGGTATACATCGACGACATGGTAGTAAAGTCCAAGAAAGCCGAAGATCACATAAGCAACCTCTCTCAAGCCTTTGACATCTTGGATTGTTTCAATATGAAACTTAATCCAGCTAAATGCAACTTTGGAATGAAGGCCGGGAAGTTTTTGGGTTACATGGTTACTAAAAGAGGCATTGAAGCCGCCCTGCAACGTATACGTGCTATTATCAACCCGTCGTCACCTCAATCCGTCAAGGACGTCCAAAGGTTGACGGAAAGATTGCCGCACTTACCAGTATTCATTTCAAAATCCTCAGATCGATGCAAACCTTTCTACGACATCTTGAGGAAGAACAAGAAGTTCCAATGGGAGGACCAACATGAAGAAGCCTTTCAGGAGCTCAAAACTTACCTGTCAACACCTCCATTATTGGCCAAACCTCAAGAGGAGGAACATCTTTACATCTACCTAGCAGTATCCGAAGGCGCTGTAAGTGCAGTCTTGGTGACAGAACGAGATGGTAATCAGCAACCCATCTACTATATAAGTAAGACACTCCTAGATGCGGAGACCAGGTATTCTCATTTACAAAAATTAATTTTAGCTTTGATAACTACTTCTATTAAATTAAGGCACTATTTTGAAACACATACTATAATTGTACGCACTAACTATCCTATAAAGAATGTTATGAGAAAACCGTAGATGTCGTCGAATGGCGAAATGGTACTGTACAATTAAGTACATACGACATCAAATATGAACCCGACCGCAATAAAATCTCAAGCCCTAGCTGATTTTGTGGCTGATTTTAGTCCAACCATGCAACAAGAGGTGGAACTAGAAGTACAACAACTTCAAGATGATGACATCCTGAAAATTTGGACTCTCTATACAGATGGTGCTTCTAACATGAGAGGTACAGGTCTTGGAGTTGTACTAAAATCGCCACAAGGGGACATAATACCACAATCCATCGCTGCGCTTCAAGGCTACCAACAATGAAGCGTAATATGAGGCACTAATTGCAGGATTAATAGCAGCCCAGACCTAGATGTCAAACATATCCGGTGTTTATGGATTCTTTGCTAATTGTTAACCATTACAACGGATCCTACACAAATAAAAATGCTAAGATGACGACATATTTGGAAATCGTAAAAATTCTTTCGGCCAAATTCAAATCATTTTCCTTGGAACAAATCCCACGAGAAGAAAATTCTCAAGCGTATGCTCGGCAAACTTGGGTTCAGCCTTCAAAAGCATTTCACAAACCAAGATCCCAATTGTGCATATTGACATCCCAAATAGCTTGATCATCTTGAGATGTTCGCTCTAGATGTCGACATACCTTCCTCTCCAAAGAAGAACTTCTTGGACAAATTCCTATTATCAAGTATCTCTTAGATGATACGATCCTTGAGGAGAAAAATGCTAGAGCATTCAGGGTAAGAGTATCTAAATATTTACTTATTGATAACCTCTTGTTTAGAAAATCAGCCGCAGTCACTACTTAAGATGTCTAGAAGCGTATAGAGCCCATCAGGTTCTCAAGGAGCCGCACGAAGGAGAATGTGGAAATCATACGGGCGTAAGTCTACATACCAAGGCTCTTAGAATGGGCTATTTTTGGCCCACAATGAGAAAAGACGCTCGTCGACTACGCAAAGAAATGTGATTCCCGTCAACGACATGGGGACATCCCGCACCAACCGCCGAGCTACTACATCCTATCCTCGTCACCATGGCCATTTATGGTCCTGGGAATGGACATCGTAGGAAAATTACCCAGGCACCAAAGTGGAAGAGTATTTTTACTAGCTATGACAGACTACTTTACTAAATGGGTAGAAGCCGAGGCATACGTACAAGTTCGTGACAAAGAAGTTATATCTTTTATCAAAAGAAACATATTCAAATGCCGATTTGGAATACCATCGAGATAATTTGTGACAACGGCTCTCAATTCATTAGTAAGAGAACCCAAGATTTCTTGACATCTTGGGAGTCAAGATGGTGACATCTTCACCGTTCACCCCCAAGCCAATGGACGTGTAATCTAGCAACAAAATAATCATAAGCAACTTAAAAAA
This sequence comes from Adenophora triphylla var. japonica, assembly GCA_022495995.1. Taxonomy (NCBI): domain Eukaryota; kingdom Viridiplantae; phylum Streptophyta; class Magnoliopsida; order Asterales; family Campanulaceae; genus Adenophora; species Adenophora triphylla. Next base: position 6,896 of record JAFEMH010007247.1, read on the forward strand.
GAGACTGAACCGAAAGAAAGGACGATGGGCAGAAGAGTTACCAATGGTTCTATGGGCTGACAGGACGACATCCAAGAACGCTACTGGTCAAACCCCCTATTCACTTGTATTTGGAACATAATCAGTTATTCCAGCAAAAGTCCTTGTACCTACGGCCTGATACAATTTGTTGACATCTGAACATAATAAAGACATCTTGATACATGACTTAGATACCGTGGACGAACTGAGGGACATGGCCAAAGTTCGCATGGCAGCATATCAACAAAGGGTAGCCAGATCTTACAACAAAAACGTAAGGATTAGAAGGTTTCAAGTAGGAGACTTAGTCCTACGAAAGGCATTCCAAAATACAAAGGAGCCCAATGCAGGCAAGCTCGCCCCAAAATGGGAAGGACCCTACCTAATAGATGCGCAGGCCGGGAAAGGAGCATATCGCCTGGCAACCTTGGATGGCCAAATGATACCGCGAAGTTGGAACGCCATTCACCTTAAAAGGTATTACATTTAAACGAAATTCCCATGAACTCATCTTTTCCAGGTATGGATCGTCTTTTAATTTTTTGTAACCTTTCTTTTTTCCTATGTACTTTTTTACTTCTCTACAAATCAAGATGTCGCTAACGTACCTTGTGGAGAGGCGTCAACATTAGTTGGCGTCCGTTATTAACATGTTTCTGTTTTATGAGGTGTTAACATATTTACATGGGGACATGTCGAAAGCACGCAAAGAACAACGAATTCTCCTCCGTTAGAGACTGGCCATCTCTTCTTAAGTAAAGGTACACAATCCCTTCTAAGGTTTAAAGAGTTAATTACCTCTTTCTTAAGATGTTAGGTTACCACACCTTCGCCTGGAGCACAAGTTATCTCTTTAATTGAGGTGTGGGGTGGGCCTATATGGGTAAACTCATATAGCTTACCCATTCTCACTCAGTTAAATGATTGATCTTACGCATTATTCTTATGGTTATGACATATACGTGTCATCTAAAGTATCTACGGGTTATGGCATATACATGTCATCTTAAGTATCCACAGTTTTGACATACTAACATGTCACCTTACGAACATAACAAATAACCGTACAAAGAAAAATTTCATCCAAAAGAAAACAAGCCTTGATATGCTTGAAAACTACTAAACTTTAACTAGATTAAAGTGACCGTAAAAATATCCAAGCTACCAACATCAAAGGGCAAAAGTGTTGGACCAACCCAACACGTAAAAGAGATTGTCTTTGGTCCTTATGGACCCATTACATAACCAAACTAAAATTAAAATTGTTTTTAGGGATTCCACCCCAAGAACGTCATTAAAAAACCAAGAACAAATTTATTTTACCTTTTTCAGTAGCATCCGCCGCAGTGTGTTGCTTTGAGAGAAACTTCTCCAAACTTCTAATTGAGCCTCCTACTTTTTCCATTTTGGCGGTCATCCCATGTCGCCGTCATGATCATCGTCAACCCGTTCGAGATCCTTGGAGGCCTCGTTCGCTTTTCATCATGGATCCGCCGCAAAGCCGTTTTCTCTTCATTCAGTTCCAATTCACATGCTCTCCCGCCTGATATTCCTCAATCATTTGGATTCTAGTTTCAAAAACTGCTTTTGCAGTCTCATGCACCAAGTCATCCCGAAGTGATTCTATCTCCCTTTCATGACTAATGTCAACACTCGCAAGCCTGGACCGCCATTTTAATATCTCTTCATTCTTGTCCCTGATTTCCAAACCCCTTTCCCTTATTATCCTTGCAGCTTCTTTCAAATCCTTCTCGTATTCAACCTTGCTCATATCAAAGGTATCACATTTGTCCCTCCATATCCTAATCTCTTTGGACATCAACTTAGCCATCGAGACAATCTGTTATCAGCGAGCAAAAAGAGGCGTTTTAATAAAATGAAAAAAGATCAATGTACCAACGACCTAAATCAGATCTTACCTGATTTTCCAACACTTCTTCATTCCAAACTTGTTTCTCCACGCCGGAAATATGGTCCACCCTTTTTCTTTTCGAGATGAGTTTATCCATCTCAGGTATGGTCTCTTCCGCTTTCATCTTGCCTTTGTATTTTGCCACAATATCGTTCGTCGTAAAGCCGGATCGAGTCACTGCATATAAAGATATAGATATTAGCACGGATTTAATTGAGTCGCCAACTTAATAACACGTTGATTCTGACTTACTCTCTTGGAGAACGTTGTATTTGAGAAAGAAGGATAAAAATTTGCACTCTTTAAGGTTACTGTCACCGTAATCTGGTAGGAGGCGACTGATTTGGATAAGAATTTGAAGAAGATTCGATGATAACAAGGGTTGTCGAGAATTACGGTTATTAATTCTTATCGAGACTCTTTTTCAGAAAATTACTTTTTCCAAACACTACTCCCCAACCGTCCATTGATGCCACGTATCCCTAAACCGTCCCATCAAGCAGAGCTGGCGGTTGGACATTTAATGGGACAGAAAAACATTTTGCCTCTTCAGTTGCCTACATAGTCAAATGTTTTTGGGGACAAATTGTTGTGGGTATTTTTCAGCATGGTGACATCTTCAGTTGATCCTGCATATCAAGATGTCATTCCACTGTAAGTATTGTTTTAATATTTACTTATTTAATATTTACTAAAATCTTTATTCTTATTTTCCAGTAATTAAGAGAGAAATGCGGATATTCTCCAAAGACGTTCAACACACCTTCAACGGCTAGGGCGACTTGGTCTCACGGAGGTTGAAAGGATAAGCCTATATCCCGAGATTGGAGGAACAATATTTGACTCTTTCATACTTACTTATATTTAAGGGGAAATGGAGACGGAACATACACTAAGGCTCATACGCACACACACTCTACACACAGGCTCTTGTAATCCTCTCCATTATCTTCCAAAGTTGTATTCGTGATCATTATAGTGAAACTTTTAAGGTTGGAGACCTAACTCCCGGGGTTTTTTCCAAAGAGGTTATCACCTCCAAGGTTTTCCTCGTTAACAAATCGTGGTGTCATTATTTCTTTTTTATGCTTTTGTTCCTTATAGTCGAATTCCATAGTCCCCTCCTTATTGTTCAATCCACACACTAATCAAAGTTAAGATTCTACTCTATTGTTTTTTCTACCAAAACATGTGTCATTCACATTATTTGGCTTGGATTTCTTATTTACATGATAGATATTATCAACATTATTTTCAACATCCAAGACATAAAGGCCATTAAAAGAATGAGCAACACAATAAAGCATGTCATTCAAATAAATTGAAAATTTCTTATTCGCAATAAGAAAATTGTAACCCTCATTGTCTAAACATGAAATTGAAATAATGTTTCTGCTCAAATCCGGAACATAATAACAGTTATTTAAAACTAAAATTAATCCGCTAGGTAAAGTGACTTCGTAAGTCCCTACGGCCAATGCAGCAACTCTTGCTCCATTTCCAACCCGTAGATCTACTTCACCCTCTTTGAGCGACCTTCTATTCTTTAGTCCCTGCACATTTAGGCAAATGTGAGATCCACATCCGGTATCTAATACCCAAGAACTAGAGGTAGAAAGTAAAATATTTATCATATAGATACCTGAAGTCATGGCAATCTCATTGCCCTTCTTCTTCTTCGGCCCCTTCCCGATAAAGCTTGCGCTACGCCTCCAATGCCCAGCTTCCTTGCAATGGTAGGACACCGCATCCTTTTTGGGATTTGGGTTTAGGTTTCTCAAAGAACGGCAACCTTTGCCTCCGGTTTAGCAACTTTTGCTTTAACCTTGGGTTTGAACCCCTTTCCTTTATTCACCATCAACACTTGATTGGTTTTCTTGGTAATATTGTTCTCTCGCATTCTTTAGCATCCCATGCAATTGACAGATTTATTCATCCCATTCATGTTATAATTCGAAAAACCGATTATAACTTTCGTGGAGTGAATGCAATATCATATCCGTAGCGCCTCTAACTCGGATAGGATATCCAAGCCTCTCAAGGTGTTCGAGGTGACCCTTCATTTTCAACACATGAGGCCCAACAGGTTGTCCTTCAATCATCTTGCATGAATGAAGAGCCTTCATAGTGTCAAACCTTTCCGACGTGCTTGCAGAATCGAACATTTCCTTCAAATGATTTCCCAAATCATAGGCTTCCCATGTGTACAAGGTCCTTCGAAGTGGCCTTACACATGGTAGCAAGCATCAAGAAACCAACATCAATAGAATCATCCACATGCTTCTTATGTTGGTCCTTTTCAGCTTTAGTTGCATTAGCTGCAGGCTCGGGTGGAACGGGTCCATCAAGAATGTACAACTTCCTTTCCTGTTTGAGAACAATTCCCAATCTGCGGATCCAATCCACATAGTTGTTGCCATTCTCCTCTAACTTGTCCTTCTCAAGGACTGATCGCAGTGACATGTTTTGATTAGTGTTTACAGCCATTGATCTACAAAGATATGCAACATATAAGTACCAATTCATTTAAAAGATTAATTAACGTATTTCACAAATACTCCCACTAAATTATATAACCTTCTTATACAAACATGCATAATATAATTTAATAGGCTAAGACCCAACTTTAATTTAATTTCAAGTCGGCTATGGCACGACTGCTCAAAATTAAACTAAAAAGGTAGATAACATTTATCAATCATATCTATATATGACTCTTAGATCATTATGAGATTATAGACATCATATGTCACATGTTTCAATCTCATCTTATGCCTTAGGCCCAAAACTGTTTTGATAGCCTAATTGAGTTCAACCATGTTAAACGTATAGCAATCACTGTTTGCTCATCTTGATCATACAAAGATAGAATCAATGTACCTCGCTGTGGCGTATCCTACATGAAACTATCCGTGTACTCACAAGTGTTTAAACATGGGTGGCATAAAACAAACTCAAATTATAAAGAAGGTTCAATTTTTCATGCTTATCAATTACATGCCAAGGTTGATTCATGAAAACTATATGAGCATAATTATGAACATGGAATGATGCAACACAAATCACATTTGGTCAGTAATTACTAGTACGCGGCCACGTGCTCCAAATTTATCCCACACTTCCATCGAAGTGCCTGTGGGGAAGGTCTTGGTGTCCAGCCAATATACTAAGTAACACTTCACAAATATCCTAGATTAATCACATTAATCATATTAATGAAATTGACATCCCATAATCTAGATTAATCATATTAATCATATATTTCAATTTCATAATCATGGTATATCAATATATACAATTACTTCACAAGAAAAACTCATACAATTTCACATTCTAGATCATACACATCATGAAAATCAACATAATCTCATTATCTAATTATCATGATTTTCTAATATAAACATCATGAAAGGGGCTCTGATACCACTGTTGGGTTTCGTGGGTCCATGCGCAGCGGAATAATGCAATAACTCGAAAAACCCCAAGCCCTAGAATCCGTTCTAGATGATTAATTAAGAAAGATGAAATCGAAATACCAACCTTGAGTGCTTTTTTCGTTGATAAACGTGACCCAACTCCAGATTGACGATCTTGCGAATCCTTGATGAACGATTGTTGAATCACGAACAAATGATCTTGAAGAGCAAAGATCCTCTATGAGTATCCACGCGATGAACGAACCCTAGAACTCTTCTAGGAGGATTGCTAGATCCCTCGATTGAAACTCCTTTCAATCTATGAAGTGTTATGGAATTGGTGTGATGATTTCAATTCACAATTGAAAAATCTCTCAATTTTGTGTTTCTATAAACTCAAAATTCGTGACTGGCTGCTAGGGTTGAAGAGGGATACTATTTATACTTTATAAATATTATTCCCTATTAAAAACCCTAAGCAAATTCGGTTTCAGCGTTACAGCGTACGTGGGCGGTCGCAAACAAGGAGCTGGGCGGTCGCCCATGTGAACAGCGCCTAATCCCCTTATACGAAAACCAACATGGGCGGTCGCCAATAAGGACAAGGGCGGTCGTCCATCAAGACAGTCTCCAATGCCTTGTTTTTGAATAAACATGTGCGGTCGCCCATGACCTTTTGAGCGGTCGCCCAAGTCAACCATTGACTTGTGGGCGGTCGCCCATGGCCACTTGGGCGGTCGCCCAACACACCAGAATCCATAATTCCATTTTTAACAATTCGTTCGATGCGTGTGACCCCATAGGACTATACTATATTGGCAATGAGTCCGATCACATCGATCCTCATAAGACATGAGCGGACTCTAGCAAGCCATCATGCCTACCCAAATAGTATAATATCAAGTTCGATTTTCTTACATAGAACATATCACAATCCCATTGTCACACGATGTTATATTGAACATGAGTCATGGTCCACGTCAACTCATATTGTTCAATGCTTTCTCGTTATCAAGTAAATTGATTAATCGAATGACATTAATCACATTAATTCATTCGGGCATGGCCATGCACTACATCAATCTTACTTACGAGTGGCCTAGCAAATATCTCTCTTTCCGAGGGACAATTTTCCATCTTGACTTATCATTCTTCCCAACAAGAATCATACCATGCCAATGATAGCCCTTATTGTCATCCGTTTAAAGACAACGTTAAACTATATCAAACATGATATTCATCGAGCGGAAGACGATGATAATCTCAGGTCAAAGGATATCAATGATATGACTATATGAGATTTAATTATGACCATGACATAAATCTCATAATGGGTCAGGTCCAGTACCTTGTTCTCTAACAAGTACCCATGAATCTAATGTGCATCTCCATGCATATAATCATCACATGATTATCCATTAGACTTCATACTAGTGCTTCATAAGTACTAGGGACACGATTATTATAACTAAACATGCAAACACATATAATAATCAAATAAACAATCTCTTATATAAATGAACAATGACATTACATAAAAGGTCTATCTCTATAGGCCTAGGGCACTAACACCTACATGAGCTTGGCCTTGAGTTTATCAAGATCTGCATCCTTCGTAGTGAGTTGAATCTCTAGCCGGGTCAAGGAGTCCTTAAGCTCATAATTCTCTTTTGTCAAGAATACCATCATCTTGTTTTCCTTTTTCCATCCTATGAGAATAGACTCATAGAGACTTTTTAATTCATTAATGAGCTCATCTTTGTCAAGCTCATCCTATAATAACTCATCTGTATTAAGACTAACAGAACCATGAAATCATATATCATTAGAAGAATTTAATGAATCATACCTGCTAAGTGTTGTCATTTGCTGGACAACACTTGAGGCAACACATCTTGACGAAGACATAAGTGTTGTGTCAGGTGTTGTCATATACTGGACAACACTTGAGGCAACACATCCAGTTGAAGACAGCTCCTCTACCGTGGCCAATATAACCACTTGCTCAAGGTTATCACCTTTTTCAGTTCCTTCCTCCTCTTCATCACTAAGAGACACCCACATATTTTTGCCCGCCTTTCTCAAGGTGTTTGCACATTCATTGACATAGTGACCCCAACCGGAACAAGCATGACATTGAATGAATTTAATGTATTTGGGGTCAGATCTGGACTTCTCTGAAGATGCTCTCCTTAGTGATGTGTCTCTTTGGTTCGGAGGAATAGCTCTCTTGGGCACAAAATTATGCACTTTGGATTGTTGATCTTTAGCTTTAACCTGCACATTGTTAAACTTTCTAAGCATGGAATTATATTTTTTAGCAAGTAAAGCTACACTAGTATTCTCATCTAATTCCTCGAAGGTTTCATCTTCATCATACACTATTGTGTCCGAAGATTTGACTTTTAAGGCAATATTTTTGCCTTTTGAAGCTTCGATTTGTTCATTGAGATTTAATTCAAAATTTTTCAAAATGCTCATTAATGAATTAATATCCATAGTTGAAAGATTATGGGCCTCTTCAATGGCAGAAAATTTAATATTAAAATGTTCGGAAAGAGTACGAATAGTTTTTGAAACAAGTTGTTTGTTAGTAAAAGGTTCTCCTAATACTTGACACTCATTTGAAATGTCAATCAACTTTTCAAAATAAGAAGAAATATCTTCGTTTTCACCACTTCTTAATCTTTCAAACCTACTAGTGAAACCTCTAAGCTTCATTTCTTGGACACTACCATCACCTTCACAAAATCTTTGTAAAGTATCCCGAGCATCTTTTGCAGTGAGACTATTTTGAATGAGTCTGAACATATGCATGTCAATCCATTTATAGATGGCATTTAGTGCCTTTTCATTGAAACTAGCAAAATTATTCTTTTCATTTGTCCACTCGGATTCAGGTTTGACTTGTACGTCACCATCTTCGTCAGGAGGAAGCAATGGAATAGAATAACCATTAATTACATATCGCCAAGCTCGAAGATCAATTGATTTGATATGCGAGCGAAGATGAATTTTCCAATAAGCATAATTTGACCCATCTAAAACAGGAAGCCTCTTTTGATTAGGATTAGCAGGATCAAAAACCATGACAAATTAAATGGATCAAAACACTAAGTATATCAAGTGCTAGGCTCTGATACCAATTGAAATTGTTAATGGCTTAGAAAAGTGAGACGAAACTCACAAGTGTTGTTATTAGTATTGGCAACACTGAACAACACAACTCACACAAATTCAAAAATAGAATAATTGAGATAATTTAAAGGCAACAGAAATAATAAAAGAAACACAAGAAAATAGATTTTTATCAAGTTATATATATAAATAAATATATAACTTGATGGGTGCCAGGAGGTAGGGGTGGAAATGGTTCGGTTTAGCTCGATTTAGGCAATTTTAGAAGTCAAACCGTGTTGTGGGTATTTTTCGACATGGCGACATCTTAAATTGATCCTGCATACCGAGACGTCATTACCCTGTAAGTATTGTTCTAATATTTACTTATTCAATATTTCCTAATATTCTTATTCTTATTTTTCAGTAATTAAGAGAGGAATGCGGGATATTCTCCAAAGACGTTCAACGTATCTTCAACAAATGTTTCTGGGCGACTTGGTCTCACGGAGGTTGAAATGATAAACCAAAATCCCGAGATTGTAGGAACCGTATTGACTCTTTCATATCTATTTGTATTTAAGGGGAAATGGAGACGGAAAAAACACATGATTGCTCACACGCACACACTTGACACTCAAGCTCTTGTAATCCTCTCCATTATCTTCCAAAGTTGTATTTGTGATCATTATAGTGAAACTTTTAAGGTTGGAGACCTAACTCCCGGGGTTTTTTCCAAAGAGGTTGTCACCTCCAAGGTTTTCCTCGTTAACAAATCGTGGTGTCATTATCTCTTTTTCATACTTTTGTTCCATATAGTCGAATTCCACAAAGTCCCCTCCTTATTGTCCAATCCACACACTAAACAAAGTTAAGATTCTACTCTATTGTTTTTTCTACCAAAACAATTTGGCGCCCACCGAGGGGCCTCGTGGTTTATCGGTTATTTGGATCATTTCCTCGATCAAGTTCACTATGTCCGCACCCCCAATGTGTCCTCCGCCGGCAAAGGTCCCGCCGTTGTTCCCACATCGTGAGGTAGAACTAGCTTGTTACCACCACCTCCTCGCACCGGGCCTTAGCCAACTCAACCTACGAAGACTCCACAAAAGGGGGAAACCTCTTCCAATGCAGATGCCGACATCCGGAATATCCCGACAGTTGAATCAAAGGTTGGACCAAAGAAGACAACAATTCGAAGGTGTTGACCAATTCCATGATTAAGATGCGTAAAGACCAACAGCTCATCGCATCTCGGCTTGAGAACATATCACCACCGCGTGCAAGGGTTCTCAACTTTTACAACACCGGAGGATCTACATTTCAGAGTGAATTCATTCCAATGGGCAGTCCTCCTCAAACTCATCCGCCGACATCTTTAATGATGTCGACATCCCCGCCCGGGGACACCCCATCGACGCCATCTTCCGCAGGATTTACCCCATTCATCCCATTCATTGACAACACTATCACAATCCACGACTACTACGGATAACTCGGTTTGCTAAATAATCTTTTCAATAATAATAATTTCAATCGTATTCCTATGGCCGACCCTTTTGCAAGAAATCCACTAGCCAAACAGATGCAGATCTCGTAGAGCTAATAATGAACGTGCCAGAGTAACTCCTCCAATTCAACCAAATGACCCAAAATCTACAATCAATCCCGTTTGTCCCAAAGAATTGCAAATGTCGACATCCCGAAGCTGCTTTCAAATAAGTACTCATCTATAAAGTTGTACGACGGTACCACGGACCCGCAGGAGCATGTTGCACACTATCAAGAAAAGATGGACATAATCCATATTCCGCTTCAATTCCGGAGGCTTGCTTATGCAGGGATTTGGATCCACCTTGTCCGGGCGCCTCAAATGGCCGATTAGACAACCCTTAGGTTCAATTGGTTCATACGCCCACTCATCAACATGTTCTACAACCAATTCTCATGCAATGACAATTTGAAAGGTTGACAAGTGATCTTTACAATGTGACCCAAAGAAATTTAATGAAACTCTAAAGGATTACGTCCACCGATTCAATAAAGAGGTGCTAGAAATTCCCAATCTTGACATGTCGACACCACGTACATTCAAAATGGGGTTCAAGAAAGATTCACAAGATATCGGGATTTGGTGATGACTCCTTGTAAGCGGCTAGAAGAAGTCAGAGTGTGGCATTGAGATTCATCGATTGGAGGAAGATGAGCCGCGAAGATCGAAGTCATCGTCCAAGATGTCGACATATGACCATCCCGACAGAAGCATCAATCGTCCCATCGCAGAACAACCGTCCCAATCCTTATTCGAGAATTGACACTAGCAAAATTAATTCAATAGACGGTGAGGATGAAGATAATGATAATGTGCCTAACATTTCGATTATTTTTTCTCGTTGACATTTCAGTGTACTCGTGCAATGGGCAACCTCGGGAGACAAAGCCGATGGCCAAAGAAAACGGACAAGACCACGGGATGGCGTGACAAATCAAAATGGTGCGCTTACCATGAAGACTTTGGACACGTTACTAAAGATTGCATCGCGTTAAGAAAGGAGATCGCTATTTGCTCTCGAAAGGACATCTTAAGGAGTTGTTGGGATCCAGTAAAGAAGAAGGCCGAAATGCGTAAGCTCCTCATGAAGCCGAAAGACCGCTTTCCCCCAAAGATCAACAAAGGTGATCAACTTCATTAGTGGAGGCTCGTAAATATGTGGAACATCCTATTCTCGCCGCAAAACGACATGCTAAGGAGTCAAAAGAGGAGAAGCCGAAAGACAGCCCAGATGTCGACGCTCGCCGGATCCACCGCCTTTGATGAAAGCGATCGAGAGAACCCGCTAGAACCTCACCACGACGGTCTAGTTATTTCTCTTCGTATCGCTAACCGTACAATACGACGTATCCCGGTAGATGGGGCAGCCCGTCAATCTTATTATGTCAAGTACCCTTAAGGAAATGAACATCCTGCAATCGGGAGATCGTCAAAAAGTCTTCGGGCCGGTAGGCTTCATGGCGAAGTCAAAGAAACGGTGGGGAGATCAAACTTCCAATATACTCAAAGGGCCTCAACACCATGGAGCGGTTCTCGCGTAATTTGACATTGCGCAACATCTTACAATGTTATTCTCGAAGACCCTCGATTCTACGGGATTTAAGGCCGTACCTTCCACTTACCATCGCTGTGAAATTCCCAACACCTCGGGTGTCGCTAAGATTTACAAAGTGATCAACAAGTAGCCAAGGAGTGTTATAAAACTTCAATGAAGGCGTCGACATCTCCAAAACAAGCATAGCAATTACCGAGGAAAGTACGTGAAGTCCTCGGAAGCTAGGGAGGATGATGTGAAAGAAGTATTGCTAGACCCTTCCAACCCTGACATCAAGGTACTTATTGGCACCGACATCCCGTCGCATATAGAAGAGGAGCTTGTGAACCTATTAAGAAGCAAAATAAAAAGTTTCGCTTGGAAACATGATGACATGACAGCATCAGAGAGATGTCATCACTCACAAACTTAACGTAGATCCTAGCTTTAAACCAAATGCACTTAAACGTAGGAAGTTTGCAGAAGCGTAAATCGATCATCAAGGAAGAGGTAGAGCGCTTACTCAAAGCCAACATGATACGGGAGGTCGATTATCCAAGATGGTTAGCAAACGTGGTTGTGGTGAGAAGAGAAACGGAATGGCGAAGCTCATGCCGACTTCACCGACTTGAATAAAGCCCGCCCAAAAGATCCTTTCCCTTTGCCGCACATAGATTCATTAGTTGATGCCACCTCCGGACATGAACTCCTCACATTCATGGACGCGTCCTCGTGATTTCAACAAATTCGTATGGAACCCTCTCGACCAAGAGGACACCGCCTTCATAACACCCACAGTATTTATTGTTATATTGCCATGCCTTTTGGACTAAAAATGCAGGTGCAACGTATCAAAGACTCGTAAAACAAAATGTTTAAAGATCGGATTGGGGACACAATGGAGGTATACATCGACGACATGGTAGTAAAGTCCAAGAAGGCCGAGGATCACATAAGCAACCTCTCTCAAGCTTGACATCTTGGATTGTTTCAATATGAAACTTAATCCACTAAATGCAACTTCGGAATGAAGGCCGACAAGTTTTTGGGTTATATGGTTACTAAAAGAGGCATTGAAGCCACCCCGTAACAAATACGTGCTATTATCAATCGTCATCACCTCAATCCGTCAAGGACGTCCAAAGATTGACAGAAAAATTGCCGCACTCACCGCATTTATTTCAAAATCCTCGTATCGATGCAAACCTTTCTACGACATTTTAAGAAAGAACAAAGTTCCAATGGGAGGAACAACATGAAGAAGCTTTTCGGGAACTCAAAACTTACCTGTCGACACCTCCCTTATTAGCCAAACCTCGAAGGAAGAACATCATTACATCTACCTGGGGGCAATAGTCCGAAGGCGCTCGTAAGCGCAGCCTTGGTAAACGTAACGAGATGGTAATCAAGCAACCCATCTACTATATAAGTAAGACACTCTTAGATGCAGAGACCAGGTATTCTCATTTACAAAAATTAATTTTAGCTTTCGATAATCGCTTTCAATTAAATTAAGGCATTATTTTGAAACACATACTATAATTGTACGCACTAACTATCCTATTAAGAATGTTATGAGAAAACCAGAGATGTCGTGTCGAATGGCGAAATGGTCTCGTACAATTAATCACATACGACATCAAGTACGAGCCCAAAACCGCAATAAAATCCCAAGCCCTAGCCGATTTTGTAGCCGATTTCACCAACCCCGCAACAAGAGGTGGAATTGGAAGTACAAAGAACTTCAAGATGATTGACATCCTAAAAATTTGGACTCTCTACACCTGACGGTGCTTCCAACATGAGAGAGGTACAGGTCTTGGAGTTGTACTAAAATCGCCACAAGGGGACATAATACCACAATCTATCGCTTGCGCTTCAAGGCTACCAACAATGAAGGCAGTATGAGGCTCTAATTGCAGTTTAATCGCAGCCCAGACTTAGATATCAAGCATATCCCGGTGTTCATGGATTCCTTGCTAATTGTTAACCAATACAACGGGTCCTACGTCGCGAAAAATGCCAAGATGACGACATATTTGGAAATTGTAAAAATTATTTCGGCCAAATTCAAAACATTTTCCTTGGAACAAATCCCACGAGAAGAAAATTCTCGCGTACGCTCTGCAAACTTGGGTTCAGCCTTCAAAAGCATCTCACAAACCAAGATCCCAATTGTGCATATTGACATCCCAAAGAATTGACCATCTTGAGATTTTCGCCCTAGATGTCGACATACCTTCCTCTCCCGCAAAGAACCTCTTGGACGTATCCTATTATCAAGTATCTCTTGGATGATACGATCCCAATCGAGGAGAAGAATGCAAGAGCCTTCGTGGTAAGAGTATCTAAATATTTACTTATTGATAATCTCTTGTTTAGAAAATCACGCAGTCACTACTTAAGATGTCTAGAAGCGATAGAGCCCATCAGTTCTCAAGGAGCCGAACGAAGGAGATTGTGGAAATCATACCGGCGTAAGTTTACATACTAAAGCCCTTAGAATGGGCTATTTCTGGCCCACAATGAGAAAAGACGCCGTTGACTACGCAAAGAAATGTGATTCCCGTCAACGACATGGGGACATCCCCGCACCAGCCTACCGAACCGCTACATCCTATCCTCTCACCATGGCCTTTTATGGTTTGGGGAATGGACATAGTAGGAAAATTGCCCAGAGCACCGTGTGGAAGAGTATTTCTTTTGGCTATGACAGACTACTTTTCTAAATGGGTAGAAGCCGAGGCATACGTGCAAGTTCGTGACAAAGAAGTTTTATCTTTTATCAAAAGAAACATATTCAAATTCGATTTGGAATACCATCGCAGATAATTTGTGACAACGGCTCTCAATTCATTAGCAAGAGAACCCAAGATTTCTTGACATCTGGGGTGTTAAGATGGTGACATCTTCGCCTGTTCACCCTCAAGCCAATGGACAGCAGAGTCTAGCAACAAAATAATAATAAGCAACTTAAAAAGAGACTCGAACCAAAAGAAAGGACGATGGGCGTAAGAGTTACCAATGGTTCTATGGGCCGACAGACGACATCTAAGAATGCGACCGGTCAAACCCCTACTCACTTGTATTTGGAACCGAATCGTTATTCCACAGAAGTCCTTGTACCTACGGCAAGATACAGCTTGCTGACATCTGAACATAATAAATATATTTTGATACATGACCTAGATATCGTGGACGAACTAAGGGACATGGCCAAAGTTCGCATGGCAGCATATCAACAAAGGGTAGCCCGATCATACAACAAAAACGTAAGGATTAGGAGGTTTCAAGTAGGAGACTTAGTCCTACGAAAGGCATTCCAAAATACCAAGAAACCCAACGCAGGCAAGCTCGCCCCAAAATGGGAAGGACCCTACTTAATAGATGCACAAGCCGGGAAAGGAGCATATCGACTTGCAACCTTAGATGGCCAAATGATACCGTGGAGTTGGAACGCCATTCATCTTAAAAGGTATTACGTATAAACAAAATTCCCCATGAACTCATCTTTCCAGGTATGGATCGTCTTTTAATTTGTTGCAACCTTTCTTTTTTCCTATATACCTCTTTAACTCTTTACAAATTAAGATGTCACTAACGTACTTTGTGGAGAGACGTCAACCTTAGTTGGCGTCCATTTTAACATGTTCCTATCTTATGAGGTATTGACACATTTACATGGGGATATGTCGAAGGCGCGTAATGAACAACGATTTCTCCTCCGTTAGAGACTGGCCATCTCTTCTCAAGTAAAGGTACACAATCCCTTCTAAGGTTTAAAGAGTTAATTACCTCTTTCTTAAGATGTTAGGTTACCACACCTTCGCCTGGAGCGCAAGTTATCTCTCTAATTGAGGTGTGGGGTGGGCCTATATGGGTAAACTCATATAGCTTACCCATTCCCACTCTGTTGGATGATTGATCTTACGTATTATTCTTATGGTTATGGCATGTACGTGTCATCTAAAGTATCTACGGTTTATGGCATATACGTGTCATCTTAAGTACCTATCGCTTTTGACATACTATCATGTCACCTTATGAGCATAACAAAGGATCATCTAAGAAAAATTCTATCCAAAATGTAACAAGCCTTGACACGCTTGAAAATCATTAAACCATAAAGTTATCATAAAAAGCATCCAAACTACTAAGCTTAAAGTGCAAAAGTGTTGGACCAACCCAACACATAAAGGAAATTGTCTTTGGTCCTTATGGACCCATTACATAACCAAACAAAAATTGTTTTAAGGGATTCTACCCCAGTAATATTAATAAAAAACCAAGAGCAAATTTATTTTACCTTTTTCAGGTAGCATCCGTCGCAGGTATTGCTCCGGGGACTAACTTCTCCAAACTTCGAAAATCATCCCATGCCGCATCCTCACCACTGCTCCGCATCCTTGAAATCATCGATCGCTTTTTCCTCATGGATCCGCCGCAAATCTGTTTCTCTTCATTCAAGTTCCAATTCACATGTTCTCCCGCTCGATATTCCTCAATCATTTGGATTCTAGTTTCAAAGACTGCCATAGCCTCATGTACTCAAGTCATCCCTAAGTAATTCTATCTCCCTTTCATGACCGATGTCAACACTTGCAAGCCTAGACCGCCATTTTAGTATCTCTTCATTCTTGTCTCGATTTCCAATCCCCTTTCCCTTATTATACTAGCAAATTTTCTTTCAAATCCTTCTCATATTCAACCCTACTCATATCATAGGTATCGCATTTTTCCCTCAATGTCCCGATTTCTTTGGACATTAGTTTAGCCATCGAGACAATCGTCATCAACAAAAAGAAGCATTTTTAGAAAGAGGATCAATGTGCCAACGAATCAAATCAACTCTTACCCGATTTTCCAAAACTTCTTCATTCCAAACTTGTTTCTCTACGCCGAGATCCGTTCCACCCTTTTTCTTTTTCGAAATAATCTTATCCATCTCTCGGTGTATCTTCTTCCGCTTTCGTCTTGCCTTTGTATTTGGCCACAATATCGCTTATCGTAAAGCCGGATCGAGTCACCGAATGTAAGAATATATGTTAGCATGGATTTTATAGAGTCAACAATTCAATAAGCATATTGATTCGACTCACTCTTTTGAGAACCTCGTAATTATGTGTTAAGAAGAAGAGGGATAAAAGCGGCACTCTTTACTAATTTACTCTCAACGTAATATAGTAAGAGACGTCGATTGAGATAAGAATTTTGAGAAGATTTGAAGATAACAAGGGTTATCCAATTACTAAGTATCAGTTCCTATAAAGACTCTCCTCTACTAGTCGCCTCGTATCCCTAACCGTCGCAGTGAAGTAAATTAGAAGATGAACGGTTAATTAGGAGAAAACATTTTGCCTCTTCGCTGCCGCATAGTCAAATGTTTTTGGGGACAAATTGTTGTGGGTATTTTTCGACATGGCGACATCTTAAATTGATCCCGCATACCGAGACGTCATTACCCCGTAAGTATTGTTCTAATATTTACTTATTCAATATTTCCTAATATTCTTATTCTTATTTTTCAAGAATTAAGAGAGGAATGCGGGATATTCTCCAAAGACGTTCAACAGATCTTCAATGTACTGCGACTTGGTCTCACGGAGGTTGAAATGATAAACCAAAATCCCGAGATTGTAGGAACCGTATTGACTCTTTCATATCTACTTGTATTTAAGGGGAAATGGAGACGGAAAAAACACATGATTGCTCACACGCACACACTTGACACTCAAGCTCTTGTAATCCTCTCCATTATCTTCCAAAGTTGTATTTGTGATCATTATAGTGAAACTTTTAAGGTTGGAGACCTAACTCCCGGGGTTTTTTCCAAAGAGGTTGTCACCTCCAAGGTTTTCCTCGTTAACAAATCGTGGTGTCATTATCTCTTTTTCATACTTTTGTTCCATATAGTCGAATTCCACAGTCCCCTCCTTATTGTCCAATCCACACACTAAACAAAGTTAAGATTCTACTCTATTGTTTTTTCTACCAAAACAAACCGCTAGCATCGGTTTGGTGAAATTTCAAACCGAGCTAAACCATAAAAAAATTCAGACCGAGCTAAACCAAACCGCTATGGTTCGGTTTGGTTTGGTCTAAACCGCGATTTGATTTGCGGTTTGATTTTGCGGTTCAGACCACGGTCCAAACCGCGATCTAGACCATGGTCTGAACCACATTTCATACCATAGTCTTTTTTTGTTAACCATTTTATGACTAATGAATATAAAATAAGGGACTGGAAAGAAAACAAGAAGACATATTATAATCAAGAAGTTCTGGCATATTCAAAATCAAAGATGAAGTAGGGGACTAGAAAGAAAAACAAGAAACCCTAGTCTTGAAATTGAGTGTCTAAATCTAACTTTTGTGCACATGAGATTTGATTTCAAAATCGGAATCAAGATCAAAGGCGGGGAGATGACTGCTTACAGGCATGGCGGAGGTATAAAATTAGTGGATTAACTGTCTGTCGGTGTTGGGGAAGACGATGAAAAAGGATTAAAGTGGGAGAATTTGGTTGAATCCCAAATGGGCTTCTCTGTCAAATTCTTGATTTCGATCCAAATTCTTAATTGAATGATGATGGAATAAGTCGTGGAGTACTATCTTGATTTCGATTTGAAATGAAACCCATTTGTTGATTGTTGAGACTTGGGAGAACCACAGAGAAGAGAGAAAACGGGAAGAGAGAGAAAACGGAAAGAGAGAGAAAGGGATTTAGGAATATTGAAATTTGAAAGAGAGGCGCTGACTGAGGGTCTTGTTAATTTGTTTATCCATGGCTGATTGATCGGCGTTGATGAGAGAAACCAGAGAGAAACCAGAGAGACGGCGTTGATGAGAGAAACCAGAGAGACGGTGTTGATGCTCGTCGATTGAAGAGAGCAGTGATGCTCGTCGTCGTTGATGAGAGAAACCAGAGCGACGACAGAGAGAAAACGGGAAGAGAGAGAAACGATTTGGGAAATGGGAAGAGGCGCTGACTGCCTGAGGTTTTGTTAATAGGTTATTTAGGGTTTTTAAAAATTAAAGGATGAGATTAACTTAAAATTTTGAATGGACGGTCAGAATTGCGATTTCATGGTTCGGTTCACGGCTCGGTTTCATGGCTCGGTTTCACGGTTTCAAACCGCAGTTCGGTCTTAAACGGTTCGGCTTGGTTTGGCTCGGTTCGGTTTAGGAGTGCCAAACCCCAAGCTGAGCTGAACCACATGGTTTGTTAATTCTCAAACCGAGCTAAACCACTTATGTCTAAAAACCGAACCAAACCACACGGTTTTGCTCGGTTCGACTCCAAATCGCGATTTGAGCTAAACCACAAGGTCAAAAGTTTCCTAATGATTTTTAATCAATAGCATAGGGGAACAACTATTCTAGAACACACTCTTTACAAACTCAACCTATCTAACACTCAGAAACACTCGAAGAATGAAATTTATATGGGATAACTCACTGGCGTTGGACAGAGTGTTGCCAACACATGGGACAACACTGAAGAGGCGTGTTCTTGACTTGTGCAAATCTCAACTTTTGAATTGGGTGAATGATGTTGTCGAGTCCTTGCACTATTTATAGGCTCCTAAAACTTGGAGCCTACTCAAACCAACCAGAAAATCAGCCATGTGATTAAATCCCCATTTTTAGCTCCAACTTCTTGTTTGTTGAAGACTAAGTCTTCCTAGGCTTTACCACTTGTACCGCCAAGCATTATGACCCTTGTACTCCTTATCTTCATCTCCCCCTGTGTAGATAACATCCTAACAATGTTTACTTAGTCTTCACAATTACACATTAATGTGTAGCTTTCTTGTTTCCCATTCGTAAATCACGTCTAGTGCCTTTCCCATGACCTGTCCAACCATAGACTGAACACACTAACAACTGATATGTAATTAATAATTATCACTTTGTAATTTATGAAAAATATGTAGTAACTATTCATAATTTGAATTGTCAACACAATGACAACACATGAGGCAGCACTAGTGACAACAATGACGTACCAATACTGAAGACAACACCAATGGCAACACATGGTGTAACACTTACAAATTCTATTAATGAAATTGTTGATATATTAAGTTATATTGTTAATGTAACACATTCCTTCTCTCAAAACAAATTTACACTATAAATATCTTGGTTTCATAAAAAAAAAAAAAAAACAAACAAACAAACTAATTTACCATATGAATTTCTTGATTATTGATACTCATTTTATAAAGTGTGGGAAAAAAACACAAAATCTGGAAAGAAACGCGTTTCTCCGTCGCGTATGGAGAAACGGGGCTTAGTTTGTCGCGCGACATACTTAGCCACAACAACTGGATATCCTTTCCAAAGCTTTCTGATATCTGTAGTTTGAATATGGATATCTGCTTTGGAAAGGATATCCAAAACCAAATATTTTTTCCTGATATGCTTTCCAAAGCTTCTGATATCCATATTCGCCTTCGATATTCCGTGTTTTCGAAAGATATCCGTAAAATATTTGGTTTCTGGATATCCTTTCCAAAGCTTCCTGATATCCATATTCAAGCTTCTTCGATATCCAGCCTTTCGGTGATATCCGTAAATTGGCTATGTATGTCGCGCGACAAACATAGCCCCGTTTCTCCACACGCGACGGAGAAACGCGTTTCTCAACAGACCGACTCGGGAAAAAAAGTGAAAATTAAAATAGATTTTTAAGAAATGGATCCAAAGAAAATAAAAGCAAAAAATGAAAAAATAAATCACGAATCAAGTAACGAATTGGGAATGTTAACATGACAAGAAATAATGTTTGGAGATTTATATATGTGCACTTTTCGGGGGAAAATTCAAGGAAAAGAAGACAGAATGCTGACATGGACACCAGCTTTGCATGGGATTTTCTGCTTTACTCACGTTGGTTCAAGACTAGCCCTTTTTAGGTACATGACTTGAGACCCTACCTATCTGCCCAAATCAATTGAATCGAATTGAATTAAATAAAATAATAGATATACTTCCTCCTCATCCGTCTCGATTTAAAATTTTTAATTTTCTTCTTTATCAGTTTCACGTTAATGTTTTAATTATTTTATTTTCTAAAATAAATAATAAAACCAACTTATTATTTTCAAAACAAAAACTTCTTATCCACTTTCTCTCTTTTATTCTATTTTTTATATTCATAATATTTTTTTATTTTTAATATTCACGCCCAATAAAACTAAGAACATTTGAAGTGAATAGTTTATTTTTGCAATTTTTTAATAATAAACATCAAGAAATTACGATTAGAATATGTCACATTTTATTTTTCTATTCATTCAATCATTGATAGTAATTAACTAATTTAAATAGCACACTAAATTCTATTAACTTATGAATGTGGGATAAGGTCTTTAAGTATGTGAAACCCTGTTAAGCGTAGCCTGTTGTACGTACACTTTGTACATTATATTGAAATGGTACATTATACAATAGTCTAAAGAATGAAAAATAATACATCCTGTCTCAAAATAAATGATCATTTTGAATTTAAATTTTATTTTGAAAATATTGATTTTAATATAAGAAATTAATGAATATTTTTGTATTCACTTTCATATTTTTTTAGTTTTACTTAAATATAATGAACTATGAAAAAATTATATATATATATATATATATATATATATATATATATATATATATATATATATATATATATATATATATATATATATATATATATATATATATATATATATATATATATACATATATATATATATATATATATATGACGCAGAGCAAGAGCTCGACCCCCATGGCGTGCTCATGATAGTAATGCTTGACTGGTAGGGTTAGATTCCTAATCGGACAAAAATTTCTGTCATAATAACACTCTCATTTGCTAAAAACGCTTATCAGATATAAGATATTTATCTCTAAAAATACGGTTTGATAGGGTTATGAACAATAATTATTGATTCAATCCTTATTCTCTTTGTCTTTCATACTAGTTCCTTGTCATATCTAAGACTAGATTACTGATTTAAATTTAAATGGATAGTTCAATTGCCTTGGTAGTAATTAAAATCATTCATGAATCATTAATGTTTTTATAATAATTGAAAATATGAAGATTAATTTAAGAATAAAGAGAGTTATATTTAAAAAGGTAACTTAATTTTCTTTAAAGTTAAGAAACAAAGGAAATATCAAGTATTATACTCCCTCCGTCCCATAACAAGCGACACACTTTGCCATTTTGGGCGTCCCACTGATAAGTCACACTTCCTAAAATGGAAAAGAATTTTTACTATTTCCTCCACTCATTCTCTCTCCTACATTATTATAATACTCACAACACCATTATAATTTACTATTCTCTCCACTCATTCTCTCTCCTACTCAACTATCTACACTCACAACACATCAACCTTTTTACTTTTTTCTTAATTTCCGTGCGGAACAGTAACTGCGTCGCTTGTTACGGGACGGAAGGAGTATGTTCATTTTAAGTTGTCATATTAAGGTAAGGTAATGCATTTACGCAGAGAAATAAAAATAGTTAAGCAACCGAAAATAGGAATACAAAAAGAAATACGGAAATAAAGTAAAAGGAGTAACAAGTCCAAAATAGACATGCAACGACTACCATAACACATGTTCATAACTTAGTGAGAAGCACTCAGCCATTCCTTCTATACTCCCTCGGCTCTGCATAATCAAATTTACAGGTTTACTTTGAGATTAGGAAAAATTAAAAATTGTCAGTATGAAAACTAAATTTGCAAAGAAAAAAAAATAACAATTGGATTTCATTATCCATTTTAAATAATACAACAAAATCATATTATTATTATTAAGAGTAATATTATGATAATGTTTATAAAGGGTACACCATTTGGACCCTATTTGAGGTCACTTTTTAACTCAATCCAACTACGATACTTAACGAGTAATTTCTAAACTCCCAAACAAATAAGTCCCACAATTAGTCCCTTCCTTCCGTAATAAAAAGGTATTGTATGTTTTTCTTTTGTTACAAAATAAATAACCAATTTTAATTATAATATAAATAATGTATAACTGAAAATACATAATTTTAAAAAAAGATTGATAAATATTTTAAAATAAATAAATTAGATATATATTATAAAACGCCAAAAACTTATAAAAAACGCATTTTTTTGTGAGCTTAACAAAAAACGTGTTTTTATTTCGCATCGCATCTAAGAACAACCCAATCTCTCTCTCTCTACTCGCAGTCTCTCTCTCTCTCAACGCAAACAGGTCCATCGTTCTTCACCGGTCTTCCTCACCAACCCAATCGCCGGCGACCCCATTCCCTTTCAATCCTCCTCACCGTTCTACCTCCCTCTACCTCAATCTCCCTCACCGATCTCGCTTCGTTCAGATCGAATTCAAGAAGTTGTTTACTGGGTCGGCCATTGGAACCCGAATTGAAATCCTCCATTGCTAATTACTTCATGAAAATTGAACTGGAGTGAAGAAATTGAACTCAATTTGATTTCTGAAGCGATGAATGAGCATTATACAAAAGCTGAACGAAATTCAGCTGTTGTTTTTGTTGATTATGACGATGTTTTCTTGGTTTGGACTTGGAATGATTGAATCTGAAGCCAACATTATTTTTTCATGTATTTACTAGCGATTACGAAAGCTGCGATCTAATAGCAAAGAAGAAGAAAGCTGGAAGCGATCCGTATGATGCCGATGCACCGATTTGACTGCGATGCCGCTCGTGTGTTAATTGCTGTTGCCGATTTTGGATGCGTAATTTACATGTTTATGGACTGGGTAATTACCTGCGCGCATGTGTTTCTGGGTGAAGTGCCGTGCTGGTAACTTTGGAGTGTCAATTCAACGTGTTGTTTACGAGTGCCAAAGATACAGTTTGAGGGTTTGAAAATTATTACCGTTGTTTTTGAGCCAGTGCCAGACAGTGAGCTGAAAGTGCAACAAGTGTCGCGTACGTGTTTTCGAGCACAGCGCCGCATGTGTTTTTAAATGTGTCGTGCTGGTGTTTGAGAGCCGCTAAAATGTTAGGTGACTTACAACAAAGCATCCAAGAATGGCGCCGCTACGTGAGCATGTAAGAGTGTCGTGCCTCATGTATATAAAGTTCGTGTAAGCGGGCCGCGCCTTACACCGGCACTTTTGCTAAACCGGTACTCCGACACTTTTTTCACCGGGCACTTTTGTTACACATATTCCAATCTGACTTACTTTGTCACAACCGACACTTTGTTAGCAACCGAAACCGCCACATATTGGCTAAAAACACAAAACACGTTTTTTCTAAATGCTATAAAAACGCATTTTTTATAAGACCAACTCTTATAAAACGGATGAATAATGTATACTCCCTCCGTCCCACGTGATTGCAAACTAACTATTTGGGTGTGGGAATTAAGGAAAAGTGATGTAAGAAAGAGAAAAAGTTAAATGCCATTAAAATTTAAAATGAAAATTAAATAGGAAAGAGAATGTAATTCAGCATTTGAGTAATAATGGAGGAGCAGAATGCACGAACTTATAGGGGTAGTTGCCAAGTTCAAGAGAGAGAGATGAGTGCTGAAATAGTCAATATTCTTTGCCATTTCGGTGAGAAGTTTATATTTACTTTTGCAGCACGAACCAAAATAAATAAAGCCAGTGTTTCGCATTCACGCTTTTATGTGAGTAATGCTGGTTGGTTTGGTTAAAGAGCCAAAAAAAAAATAAAACCTCCTTGATCTTACCAAATCATTGTTTATCCCAAATAAAATCAGATACAGGCGATCTTCTGTGGCGGTGCCTCTTCTTGCGCTGAATCAAACCTCCCAACTTCCCTCCTTCATCAAATCAAATGTACCATCATTACAACTGGCATTATAGTACTACTCATTCAAAATTTGTTAATCCTAATTAATTAATATAAATAATAAATGGTTTTACATTAGTATCACGGGTTGACGAATTCTAATGTTAATTAGCTATTATGCGCCGGGGATTCACGGACCTCAAAAAGGGACCGGTTCTTGACGACGATATCATACATGTGTATACACTTGAATTTGGCGAACTTGTTTGGGAGAGAAATGAGATGGGCCGAATCGTCGGATCGGTGGTACTGGAGCAAGTCAGGCGATGACCCATTTGGATTGTGGTATCGGCTCCACCCTAGTTCAGTTAACCGCTGCTCTAACTCGGCTAATGATTTGATTACCTGGTTCGTTGGGAGGTAGACGAGGACCCGGGGACGTGCGCCGGGTGCGGTGGCTGTGCCTGGGTAGGGTGGTTGTTTGTACTCGAATGATTCACGGGTCGGGTTTGGGATCAGCCGAGCCACGCCGTTCTTGTCGAATATCCAAACTCCGGACATTGTGGTATAGAGAGAGAGAGAGAGAGAGGAAGCGTTATAGAAGTGGGAGAAGTTGTGTAGAGAGAGGTTTATGTTTAGGCGTTATAGGATGGGAGAACGAGGAAGACATGTGACTGCCGTCCCCGGTTTTAAGAACGTTCAAGCAGCTCAATTGTACGGAATCCATATATTTTAAGGCCCTAAATTTTTTAAATTTAGTATATATTTTGGTAGAAAAAATAATGGTATAAAATTTTGACTATAAAAGTGTATGAATTAAATAATAAGGAGGAGACTTTGGACTTTGATCGAATGAAATAAATGAATGCATAAAAACAAAAGATGGACACAAGGATTTTGTTAACGAGGAAAACCTTAGAGATGACAATCTCTTCGAAAAAAACTCCGAGAGTTAGGTCTTCAACCTTAAAAGTTCCACTATGAATATTGAGAGTACAAGATGAAAGACGATGGAGAGATTACAAGTGTTGTGAGCATAAGTGAATGTGTGAACGTGTGTCTCCATGTCCCCTATAAATAATGATCGCGCAGGAAAGCGTGTGGGCTCAGTTCATTGTGTCCAGCAATGAGTGAGCTAGCTTTGGATCTGCACAACACAAGAAACAAGGGTGAAACTGCGCCGGGGGTCTTCCGGCAAGCCCCTCCGGCGTGAGAGTAAGATGGTGGACTGAAGGTGTGTAGATAATATGGAATGTGTAAGGGTACGTAAAGATGCAGTAGAACATTACCTTTGTCCATGTTGTTACTCTCTTATTTATAGTAGGAATAGGGGTGTTAGGGTTTTTACCAGAGCCGTTGGATTGGATGGTCTCCAACCGTTAGATCAGCTCTGTCTTCTAGGTGTACACGTGTCACGCTGGGATTGGTCCGTCTATGTAAGGACACTGCAGCTTCTGACATTGATAAGCAGCTTGCCTTATAAGGGAAAGTCAACCTCCGTACCTTTTGTAGTTATTACTGATTGCATGATTGCACATGTAACAAGGCACCGTAGGTGTCCGACATTATCCCAAATTAGCTAATTAACCAAGCTTGTTGAGGAAGTTTAATAGAAGAGACGACCTGGAGCCGTATGTCCAGCTTGTCGTCTCCTCGAGGTATGCCTCGACGAGAGAGGTTGGTCGCTCAATGACGACGCTCACTCTTGGACGAGTGCCGCGGCGCCGAGGGAAGGCTCGCTGTTAGATGGGCCTAGCTCATTGTCGACGATCTCTTCTTGGCGTATCGACGGCTATGGCCCAAGGCTTTGATCCGATCCTTTGTGGTCGGGTCCTTTGACGGGCCTATCGGGGCCCCGTGTGCTCGTAGTAAACATTGGGCTCGACCCATCACGCATTATTCCGTTCAGTGGCCCCCAACTCATGGTCGTCTCGACGAGCCAGGAGTTGTTATTTTCCCTCCAAAGTAATCCGTACGACCGTCAATTTGAATTTTGAATTATGGTGATGTCAGCGTAGGTGACGTGGGCGGCTGAGATCTCTTCTTCGGTTGCCACGTGTCCTCGGGGGACAAGTGCCTCGGAAGTTGCAGAGGGTATTTAATGCCCCTACTCATTCCGCTCGTTTGGTTTTCCCAAGAATAAACCGTTCATCTTCCCCACATATAAGAGCTTTCCCCCTACATTTCAAACCTTTCGTACCCTTGATCAAGAGAGCAAAACTGAAGAGGCGATTTCCGGCGATCGCAAGGTTATTCCGACCACAAGCGTAAGTTCCTCCGCGAACCTTGACCGCTCCGCTTCACCACCCCCGAACATACCGGTAGCGTGGATAAGAGATTTCTTCGTTTTCCGCCGTCAAACCCACTGAAACTTCATCGGAAAATTCTCCGGCCATTATTTTCCTGTGCAATCTTCTTGATTTGTTCTTCGTTTTCCGGGTTTTTTCATTGGGTTTGTAGAGGTTAGTCAAATGGGACCAAGGACTACCGCTTCGAGAGAGGTGTCAAGTTTGGATTTGGGTTGAATCAAAGGGTTTATAAATGTGCCAAGGGGATTTGGAGGGAGATTCCTTTATCTCGAGCGTTCTTCAATCCTCGGAGAAGTTCAATTTTGAGAATGAGCCCTCGGGGTTCCTGAGGAGAGATGTCTTTAGGGATTTTGAGGACGGTGACCCAATGATAACTCCCTTCGTGTCAATGAACGCATCTCGCCCACCCATATTAGGACCCTCTATTCTTTGTTCCGTCGTGATTCAACTAGGGCTTTGGTCGTAGGGGAATCTAGGTCGCCACTAGGTAGGTCGTCGCCTACGGATGTTTGGACTGATTCCCCTCTTTTATCTCCCTGTTTTGTAGAAATGGATCTCGACGGGCGTCCTAGCCAACCGGCCCCAGCAGTAAACGAGGCCAGCACAAGTGCTGGGGGTGATCAGACGACCAAGGGCTTTCACACATTTCAGGCAAATCGGGTCAAGTGACAAGTGACTTTGGAGGTGGAGCAGGAGG
Source organism: Adenophora triphylla var. japonica (assembly GCA_022495995.1). Lineage (NCBI taxonomy): Eukaryota > Viridiplantae > Streptophyta > Magnoliopsida > Asterales > Campanulaceae > Adenophora > Adenophora triphylla. The sequence continues at coordinate 34,244 of JAFEMH010007247.1, forward strand.
GAGATGGGCTATTCCCAAGATCGAGCTTAAGAAACCGGATGTGGGGAGGCAAATGATCGACGCTTTACGAAGTTCATTCAGAGTCCAGGCTTCGACCTACAAACTGGAACATCTCAGCTTAGCAGAGTATGGGCCTCGTCGTCAATCCTTAGTGACCAGCAAGGAGAAGGTGGGCTTCTTCTATAAGCAGTTTGAGTTCGGTCTAAGATTGCCTTTAGACCCCTTCATCAACGAATTCTTGGAGGACTCCGCCTGTGTTCCCATGGAAGTCAGTGCCAATACCGTCAGAATTTTATCTGGCTTTGCCGTCGTATGCAGATTTCTTGGCTACGAGCCATGCAACAAAGTATTCCGTCAATACTATAGGACGACCCGGAATACTTCCAAAGGGAAAACGACGGTTAGTGTGTCTTCGATCAGGAACGCACGGAACTTTTTCTTGGATATTCCAAATAAGGTGTATGGATGGGAGAACCACTTGATACTGGTGGAAAGCCGAGTGGGGTGGCAATTCCCTTTCCCAGAGGGCAATAAGCCAGTTGATGAGAGGTACATCTTCCAAGCTCCGTGGGCCGACGAGCTAAAGAAAAAGTTGGATGATTTGTTGGATCTAGGATGGGTCTCGTACAAAGACATAGAGGCCTCACAATGGAGATATATCAGGGCTGGCATGATGTCTAAGCCGTCAATGGGGCCTGAACCTTTAGTAAAGATTGACCTGGATGCCCGCTACCCTGACTGGGTCGTCCACCAGGAGCTTGTTTTTAAAGATAACTGTGTGAACTGTGCGACGGCACGCACTGGTCGTATTGAGGAGAGCTGCGACCACCTTGAAATGAATGGGGGTTGGGCTCCTGCTATCTTTTTAATTTTGATCATTTCTTGTCTTGTCGTGAGTAAAGACTAATCTCTTTTTACTTGGTTGTTTTGCAGTCCTTACTCAAGAAGACGTAGACAGAATTGAGAAAAGGATAATGGACGGAGCCATCAGAGCTAGTGACAGGGGCACCAAGAAGAAGGAGAGGGCTGCGACCCGTGCCATACTCGATCGTCAAGAGAAGCAGACGACGAGGAATGAGCAACTCTCCAAGGATCCTATGGGCGCCATCCCAATGATTGAGAGAGAGCCCGTTGTTGAGGGGCTGAACACTGGAGGCCGTCAGGCCATTGTTGATGCAGCTGAGAGAGCGGTAGGGATGGAGATTGATTCAAACGTGGATACTGGTGGAGCTCAAATGGCCGTTGCCAATGAGGCCGAGCATATTGAGGTGGAGAGCACGGATTCAAACCCCGAACTTCGTGAGCCCGTTGGTCGCGCCTCCAAAAAGAGAAAAGGGCATCTCGTCGACCCTCCTAGCACGTCGGACCCCTCTACTCCAAGGGCCGATGCTCCAGGCTCATCTTCAGCGGTCTTGTCTAAGACCAAGGCCAAAGAGATGGCGACCTCAATTGCCAGAGCCTCTCATATAACTGGGATCCCTTATTTGCCAGAGAAATGGCAATGCGCTTTGCTGGGGGACGCTCTGACAAGGCGTGGACGGGATGTTGAGTTGACCCGTCGGATGAAGGAGGCCAATCTTACCCCTGAAACCTTTCATGACCGTCTAGTGGCTAATTGCATCGAGGTACTTCGAATTAAAGTTTATGTTTTTCTCCGTCTCTTTATACTTGTGCTAATAATTTAACTGTTACAGCTATCGTCGATGATGGACGCCATGACGTCGGGTTATAGGGAATGTCTTGATGCCGAGCTTCGGGGCAACGAGCAATGATGAAGGCCGTCGGTGATAAGGGGACTACTGAGCAAAAGTTGAAGGAGGCGGAGACCAACGTGGCGAGCTCACTCGCTCACGAGCTCTTGGTGAATGAAAAGGATAACCTTCTGAAGGAGATGGATGCCTTGAAGGAAGGGAAAACCAAAGCTGAGGCTGACTCGAAGGTGTTCTCGGACGGTCTTCGCGTTTGTGAGAACAAGCTTCAGAAGGCAACGACTCAGATTGAAGCTATGAAGGCGAGCCATGATGCTGAGTTGGCCCAAGCTAGGCTCGATGCTGTCAACGACTTCCAGAAAAGCGCCGAGTGCCTTCAACTGGTCACTAAGCATGCTAGTGGGTTCTTCAAAGATGGGGCTAAACACATGGCCAGGCGGCTTCTGCTGGACCCTGCAATAAAAGATCTTCTCTCCGTCCGAAAGTTGGTCGACCTTTGCACGGAGGAAGCTCACGACGACGAAGCACGCTCGGTCCATCCCCTCGTCCCCTATACTGACAATGATTTCCTTATCATAAGGGAGGACGACGCCAAAGCCGGAAAAGATGAGTGGCCTATCCCTACCGTCGTCCCAGGTAACTTCGACGCATATTACAAATACGTCATTGAAGACGGCCCTGACCCTGATGCAGCTCCTTCAGACGCCGGCGGTGCTCAGTAGTTTATCTCATTGAAAAAATTGTAATGTTCTTAAACAATGTTTAGTTTGATTTGGTTGTGGCTCCAAACATTGTCTCCAAACAATTTTTATTTTTTGTAATATAGTCGGCCTGTTTCCTCATTGTTTAGAGGGGGTCGTACGTACAATATTTGCTTTATGTTTAAGTTATTCAATGCCTTTGTGTTCTGTTAGTTAATCTGTGTTAACGTAGATGGTCTGTGATAACTTGTTTAACGAGTAAGTTTGAGTACAAGTATAGGTGGTCGTTGTTAGTGACGACTAGAAATTAGGTCGTCCTAATGTGGTCGACACTTGTTCAAACTTGTATTTTCTCAACTTCTCAATGGCTCGTAGGAATAGTACGAAGGTTCATAGGTTTCTTGCTCGTAGACAAGATTCTATGGACGAGTCGTCTTATTCCGTTATAGCGTTCGACGAAGTCTGGCTTCGTCTAACCTTTATACTTGGCTAAAGTGAGTGTAAATGTCGAAGTCTTTGCCTCGACTGATCTTTATACTTGATCAAAGTAGTTGTAGGGGTCGAAGTCAGGCTTCAACCGTCTTAAGTTTCTTGAGTTTGTAATGAATGAAGTTCGGTGAAGTGATGAGTTCTCATTGATAACTTCTGATTAACAACTGCGTATTGATAACTCATTTACTTCCTACGACCTGGGGATTTATAGGTTATCCCTTACAGACTTCAAAAATTACAGACCTCAAAAACTTCTTACAAAATGACAATCAAAAATTCAAATTGAGAACCACAAAATGGGTGCCCTGAGGGCGCTGAATGTTTTCGACGACGACGATCAAAAGTAATACTTCATCAGATGATTGGCGTGCCATGGATGCTTGAGATGTTCCCCGTCGGGCTTAGACAGCGGTAGGTTCCTTCTCTCGACCACACTTGTGACGACGTATGGTCCTTCCCAACCGGGGAGAGTTTGTTTTGGTGGGCCTTGAGTCCCGTCGCTTCGATCTTTCTGAGCACATGATCACCTACTTTAAAGAACCTTCTCTTCACCTTTTTGTCATGATAAGCCTTGGTTTTCTTTTTGTAATTCTCCATCCTTAATTGGGCATCCAATCTCCGCTCGTCTACGAGGTCCAGGTCAACTTGCCTAAGCTATGGATGTTCTTTTCAACGTCGTAGAAAGCAACTCGGTCGTTGGCTCCGGGCTCGGCGGGAGCCATGGCCTTTGAGCCGTAGGCCAAAGCAAATGGGGTTTCCCCCGTGGGCCCCCGGGTGGTTGTGCGGACAGCCCAAAGAGCTGAGGGTAGTCCGTCCAACCATCTTGTATCTTTTCCTTCCAGATTTTTACACAAAGCGGATAAGACGAGCTTGTTCGCCGCTTCATCTTGCCCGTTGCCTTGGGGATAGGCAACTGATGACTTGGAGTGTTTGACCCCCATCCTGTTCAACTCTTGCTCGAATTTTCTTGAAAACTGCAGGCCATTGTCTGAAACGATCACCTTGGGATTCCGGCGACACCATATCGAATCATGGATGAAGCCAGGGCATTGTTTTCAAGTGATTTTGTTTAAGGCCTTCGCCTCCACCCACTTCGAAAAATAGTCAACCGCCACGATTACATATTTGACTCCTCCTCGCCGTGGAAAAGGCCCAATCGTGTCAACACCCCACATATCAAACGGCCAAGCGGCAATGACAGGGGTTTGCTCGGTAGTTGGTAGCTTGGGAGGTCGGCGAAACGCGGCGGCAGTATCACACTTTTTCACAAACTGTTTGGCGTCCTCACTGAGGTGGGGCCGTAGTATCCCATGGTAATGATCTTATCGCCCAATGTGCGGGCCCTGTGGTGTCCCCCGCATTCTCCTTGGTGTACCTCGAACAATAACTGAACGACCTTGTCGTGGTGGACGCACTTCAATAATGGTCTCGTAATGGATCATCGGTAGAGCTTCTCCTCTACGACCGTAAACTGGGACTTTCTTTTGATTTGCCTTGCCAAAACCTCATCTGTTGGTAACTCATCCCGTTCAATAAAAGCTTTTAGCTCGTCTATCCAGCATCTCGGACCGTCGACGCTGCACATGACTTTTACTCGCTCGTAGGCCGGTTGTTCTAAGTAGGCTAGGTGATGGCCATGCTCCTCCTCTGGGAGTTGGTCCGTAGCCAGCTTTGAGAGCAGGTCGGCGTGTTCATTGTTTTCACGAGCTATCCTTTGTATGGCCCAAAATTCTAACCCCTGGATTAATTCTCCGACCAATGAATGGTACTTCTGCAGGGTGGAATCGACGACTTGGTATTCTCCCCTTACTTGATTGACGATCAATTGAGAATCACAATAAGCTGCGATTTTGGTAGCTCCAAAACACTTGGCGTACTCAATGGCTGCTATGAGCGCTTCGTACTCGGCCTGGTTATTAGATGCTTGAAACTTGAACCTCAATACTTCTTCAAAATCGTCCCGCTTCTCGGTTCAACAAGGACGATCCCTGCTCCGCTCATATTTCTGGTTGCTGACCCGTCTGAAAAGATCTTCCAACAGCCTACGGGCAAAACTAACTCCACTGGCTGTTCAACGACCTCCTTTCCTTTGCTTGCCTGCTGTAGGCCGTCTTTGATCGTCGTCGATGGGCGAACGACGTCTCAACTAGAAAGTCTCGCTAAAGATTGTGCCTCGTAGGGTCTTTCTCGTCCTATATTTAATATCAAACTCAGCCGCCTCAATGCTCCAGCTTGAGAAGACGACCGTAGCTTTCAGACGGTGCAAGATCTTGCGCAGCTGGGCATCCGTATAAACGACGATGGGGTGAGCAGAGAAGTATGCTCGTAGCTTTCGTGCCGTGGATGACGAGAGCGTAAGCGATCTTCTCCGCATTGAAGTAACGAAGTTTCCACATCCGATAAAGCCTTGCCGACGTAGTACACCGGCCTCCGGGTTCCACCTTCCTCCCTAACCAATACGGCGGCGACGGCCTTATCACTCGCCGAGAGATATACGTAAAGGTTTTCTCCGCTACGGGCTTGAGGAGTGGTGGGAGCCAAGATACTCCTTCAGCCTTTTAAACGAAAGAGAGCATTCATCCGTCCATTTGAAGTCCTTTGCACCCTGGAGAGCTTTAAAAACGGAAGCGACCTCTCGCCGGACTTGGCAATGAAACGACCTAAAGCCGCTACTCGTCCATTTAAGCGCCGAACTTCCTTGATGCTCATAGGTTCGGCCATGTCTATCAAAGCCTTAATTTTTTCAGATTGGCTTCAATTCCCGTTGAGAGAGCATGAATCCTAGAAACTTTCCCCGCCGCGACTCCGAAGATGCATTTAGCCGGGTTAAGGACCATGTCATTGGCTCGTAGATTGGTGAATGTTTGCTGGAGGTCGTCGACATGCTTTCTCTTCCTACTTTTGACGACCATATCATCAACATACGCCTCTAAGTTGTCGCCGATCTGGTCTTTGAATACCTTGTTTATCATCCTTTGGTAAGTGGCCCCGGCGTTCTTAAGCCCAAAAGGCATCTTCGTATAACAATAAGTTCCCCCGCGCCCGGAAGGCCGTCTTCTAATGTCTTCTTCAGCCATCTTGATTTGGTGGTAGCGAATAAGCATCAAGAAAGCTCAAAGTAGTGTGACCGGCCACGTAATCGACGAGCTTGTCAATTCTCGGGCGAGGGTAACTGTCCTTGGGGCACGCCAGGTTTAGATCGGTGAAGTCGACACACAATCTCCACTTCCCATTTGGCTTTTTCACAAGAACCACATTAGCTAACCAAGTTGTGAACCCCGCGTTCTCAATAATTCCAGCTCTCAGCAACTTCTCAATCTCTTGCTTTATAGCAATCTCCTTTTCGCCTGAAAAACACGACATCTTTGTTCTTTGAATTTCATGGTGGGGTTCACTCCAAGCCTATGAACTGCCACGTCCTCTCTAATCCCCTTCATATCTTCCACCTTCCAAGCAAAAACATCGAGGTTCTGTTTGAGTAGGGAGATTATCTCTTCCCTCTCCTCGCCGCATAACCGAGACCCCGCTTTATTTTCTCGCTCGGGATAACTGGGTTGATGATCGCTCTACTAGCTCGTCTCGCAGCTTCATTTCGTGGCGTCGTCCCTAAAGTCCCTAGACTCAATGACGATCTTTTTAATTTTTCTTCTGGCGTCAGGTGTCAGATCAGGTACCTCGTCGTCAATCAACTTATCCAGCCTCGGCCCCCGATTCTCGAGCGGCCAAAAGTCGTGGTTCGCAGCCTTGGTCGTTCAAGAATACCTCGCAAGGGACATCCGGATCTTCTACGCACTTGATTGTCGAGACGCCGGTGTACGAGGTCGCCGTTTGTTTGACAGACTTGGAGAGCTTCACATTGTGATCTGGATCGTCGATTTCAATAGTCCGCTTTGCCTTTAACACGTGCTCTAGGAATTCTGGGGCCGTCCCCAACACACATCCGACTCCAGCACGCGAAGGAAATTTTACTCGTTGATGGGGAACTGAGGCGACGATCCCCAAAGAGGCTTGACCAAAGCTGGCCAAGGATAGCATGGTAGTCACCGACGACGCCGATCACAATAAAAGTTACTGTTTTGATTGTTCTCAATGGGTGTTCCCGATGTCGACCGGAAGGTCGATTCCGTCTTCGTGCCTACCCAGTGATTGGTGAATCCTTCTAGACGACTCTAAGTAAGGACTTAGACGGCTATCGTGCAGACCCATTCTCTCGGTAGACGTTGTAAAACAAGATGTCCTTGGCCGCTCCCGTATCGATCAAAATTCTTCTTGATTCGCAGCTTATCGATGAAGCCGTGGTATGACTAGAGTTTGTTGACGAGCTAATGGATTGGCTGGAAGCTCGTAGGGAAAGAAACTTATCACGTCGTTTGGAGTTTCTGATTTTTGAGGGACATGTGGGGCCTTCTTCAGATGGTAGATGGCGCTCTTGATCTGATTCTTGCTCGTCTCCTCAGAGATTACTAACACCATCCTTGGATTCCTCTGTGGAGGTTCGTTGTTAGCAGCTCGGGTGTTGGCCGCCTGACGATCCTTCCTTACATATTCTCCAAGTCGTCCATCGTCGATCCATCTTTGAATAATCTTTTTCAAGCTGAAACATTCCTCGGTATCATGTCCTTTATCTCTGTGATATTCGCAATACTTGTTCATGTTTTTCTTTCCCTTCCCGTTGGGATTCATCTTTGGCACCGGGCCAAAATCAACGTTACTCAAAATTTCTGCTCTAGACATGGTAAGCGGAGTGTACGACTCCGAGACTTTTTCTGCTTTCACTTTGTTCTTTCCTTTCTCTCCGACCTTATCCTTCTTGGTTTTTGTCGCTTCAACCTCGTCGACGGCCTTTCCCTCTCTTTGCAACTTTCTTTCTTCAGCCTCGGCGACGGCGTACGCCTTGGCATAGAGGTCTTTGCGGGACTTGGTCGGGTGGACTTGAAGCTCGTAGTCTAGAGTGGGGGAAATGACACCGTGCCTGAAGCAATTTATGATTTCCCTGTCTGTTAGGTCTTCATCAATCTGATCTACCAGTTTTTTGAATCTCTTGAAGTAGCTCATCGAGCTTTCAGTGGCTCCTTGGGATATGTTGCTAAGGTCGTTGACAGTCTTACGACATTCTCCCGCCGTAGCAAACCTTCCTAAAAACTTCTTTCTCATCTGCTTCCATGATTCGATGCTCCCCTTGGGCAAGCCTCTAAACCACCTCGTAGCCGCTGGCCGACCAGCCGTGCTCGTAAGAGCCTTGCACATGATGTCGTCGTGGCCTGAAGCTTTTTCCACTACGTACATCTGTGCCTCAAGGTGTTGCATGTGGTCGATGGCGCTGTTAGAGCCGTCATATGGTTTAAGTTCGGGTAGCTTAAAGCCTGGTTCTGGGGGTCCTGTTTCCAACATCCAAGGTGCAAGGGGATTTATAGTGCCGCCATCGTCATCAGAGTCGTCGCTGTCCGTTTTCTTTCTTTTGCTCGTCAGTTCCTCCACTTGGCGCCTCAGCCTCAAGAACTCTCTCATATCCACCCCTCCTGTTGGGCGGGCTTGGGGAATCCTATCTTGACGGGGGCTCCCCTGGTAATCTGCAGCTGGGGACTGTCGCCTCTCGCTGGGGCAGTGTCGTCGTGGAGATGGATCGCTCCCTGTAGCTAGGAGGGGGAGACGGCCTATAAGATCTTGACATTTCTCGTTCATGATGAGGTGGGATACGAGTTCTCTCTCTTTGGCTCTGCGCTCGTTCATTTCTTGATGACGGAGTCTGTGGACGACCACGGACAATTTGATTCTGATTTGCTTCAGGATTCTCGACGGCTAAAGCTCTACGAGGCTCTGCTTCCCCAACTCGTCGTTGCTGTGATGGTGCTCCTTGGCTCCGTCTCTCATTAATGTGATCCCTTAGGTCAAGTTGTGGTACAACACGCTCATTCCCAGTGGCAGTCCCTTCACGACGACCAGCATTCTCTCTCTGGTTTCTTCTCCTCCTTCCTGACGAGATTGTTTGGTGGGATGCCTGGGGGGCTTGAGGAGCGGCCATACGAATGAGCTCATCTTGGATTTGCAAAAACTCCTTGAGGGCGTTGGCTCTTTCAACGAGGAAAGCCGCTCTGTCGAGATTAGGGTTAGAGGGACCTCCTGCATATCTTGCCGTTGTCTCTGGCCTCCTTTCCAGTGGAGGTCTCCTCTGGCGCTCAGCAGCAGGCCTTTTCTCTCTTCTCCTGGCCGTTTGAAGGCCTGTATCGTCAACCATCCCCTGTGACCTGGTAACCCTTAAGTTAGGGTTCCTAGGTGGTGAGGTTGGCCTAGGATTTTCTTGTTGAGGTGGTACGCCTTCATCTGCTGTAGACTTGCTGGCCGTATGACCATCTGACACCATTTTTCAAACTCTTCTGGCTGTATTCCTTCTACTGGAGATCACTAACACCTTCCCGGCAATGGAACCAATCTGATCGCACAGGAAAGCGTGTGGGCTCAGTTCTTTGTGTCCAGCAATGAGTGAGCTAGCTTTGGATCTGCACAGCACAAAAAACAAGGGTGAAACTGCGCCGGGGGTCTTCCGGCAAGCCCCTCCGGCGTGAGAGTAAGATGGTGGACTGAAGGTGTGTAGATAATATGGAATGTGTAAGGGTACGTAAAGATGCAGTAGAACATTACCTTTGTCCATGTTGTTACTCTCTTATTTATAGTAGGAATAGTGGTGTTAGGGTTTTTACCAGAGCCGTTGGATTGGATGGTCTCCAACCGTTAGATCAGCTCTGTCTTCTAGGTGTACACGTGTCACGCTGGGATTGGTCCGTCTATGTAAGGACACTGCAGCTTCTGACATTGATAAGCATCTTGCCTTATAAGGGAAAGTCAACCTGCGTACCTTTTGTAGTTATTACTGATTGCATGATTGCACATGTAACAAGGCACTGTAAAGGTGTCCGACATTATCCCAAATTAGCTAATTAACCAAGCTTGTTGAGGAAGCTTAATAGAAGAGACGACCTGGAGCTGTATGTCCAGTTGGGTCGTCTCCTTGAGGTATGCCTCGACGAGAGAGGGTTAGTCGCTCAATGACGACGCTCACTCTTGGACGAGTGCCGGTTGGCGCCGAGGGAAGGCTCGTCGTTAGATGGGCCTAGCTCATTGTCGACGATCTCTTCTTGGCGTATCGACGGGCTATGGCCCAAGGCTTTGATCTGATCCTTTGTGGTTGGTCCTTTGATGGGCCTATTGGGCCCCCAGGCTCGTAGTAAACATTGGGCTCGACCCATCACAGATTATTCCGTTCAAATAATAAAGACTAAAAAGATAACAACAAACTCCTAAAATCTCGGCATGTCTCCTATCCTCTCAACGTCCAATGACTTGGTCTGGTTAACGTTGAAGAAGAGTCTTACGTGCTGACTATAATGCCTCCGAGTTTATCTCCTTTTATTCACTGAAAAAGTATAAATAAAAATAATTAGGTAAACACAGTAAATATTATGCAATACTTACAGTGGAGTAGGATGTCGACATGTAGGAACGACTGAGGATGTCAACATGCTGAAAATGCCCATAACAATTTGTCCCCAAAAATATTTGTCTTCCACGGAATTCGAAGGGGTAAATATTTTTCAAAAACTGGCGCCTGCCATGATTTTACAACCGCATTGATTTGAAAGAGTTATGAACGGTTGGGAAGTTTTATTTGAAAAGAAGTTTTTAGAAAAAAGGGGTCTTTGTTTTTAATAACCGTCCTTGCCAAATTAAAAAGCTTCTAAACCCTTTCTGCCCCTTCTCTTCACAACGGCGCTCTCTTGAAGGTAATTTCTCTGTTCTCTTTCTCCTTTTCCATACTTTTCGATTCTCTTAAGCTGTCACCATAGGAAAGACTAGGTGGAGTTCCTCAAAGATGAAATGCGTGTCTGTTTCCAAAGAACACATAGATGTCGACTTTGGCAATTTCGAGTGAGAGAACCTGCTTTCCAAACCTGACGAAGAGATATGTGTATTTAATGACACCCAAATCGAGTCTTTGAAACGTCAATGTTGCTTTCCAGAAGGTGCTATCTTTCACCCCTTCCTTGTCAATCTTAGGTCTGACCTTATTTCCCCAAAATGGGTTTACTTCCTAGAGTACCCTTTTCTCCTAGGGTTTAGCTTCCCTTTTCCCTCTCTGATTACCGAATTTTTTCAAAAGACAAAGCTTGCATACGTCCAGTTAATGCCAATGGCGTGGAGGATTTTTGCTTTTGTGGTAAAGGTAAATAGGGAGAATGGCTTAAACCTAGGGCTTAGCGAGATAGCCTACTCTTATGACTTCCAACCTTTTAGGTCAAAACGGTATCTCTTTAAGAAAAGGTCAGGCAGAACCCCTTTAATGACGACGACATCTTCGAACGATAGAGGATGGAAGGGTAGATTTTTCTTTGTTGAGAGAGAATCAATTGGAGGAGGAGATGAAATACCTAGCAGATGGAATAGGGGAGGTATTTTTGATTTCTGACTCATGATTTCTTCTTTCTTGAGTTAGACTGAATTCGTAACTGTTTCTACTTTCTTGCAGATATTGATTGGGGAGAGCTTTTTCCACCAGAGGGAGACACCTTGGCAAAGATTGAGGATTTTTTTAAACTGTCCCCAGACAAAAGGTCACCTAGAGGCTTGGTCGAAACACCATTTGTTGTTCAGGAAGAGGAAAAGGCGTCATGTTCGGTCGAAACCTAACGGTTTATTTTATATCCGCAAGCGCACGGGCTATTGTAATATAGCGGGTGCAAGTACGAGTCGATCCCACAGAGACAGGGTTTACTTAAGGGATATTTTTGTCTTTAGAAAATATAAAAAGGATTGGGGGGTAGATAAAATTTGTTTTTAGAATAATAGAGAGAGCATAGACAGAAAATACTTTAATTGAATTCTTATAAAACAAAGCATTCTCGGGATTGGAAATCATACACATAATCTTATTCATCAAATTGTCATTGTCTTAGAAATAAAAGGTTTTCATAAAAAGCAAGGATGGTATGTTAGGCCTACGCTATTTCGGGCTAGGACAATAGCGTTTGTATTCTTCACTAATTATGTTCTAACTGTTTGAGAAATCCGTTTATGTTTGACCCCGCCCGTCACAAACGGGCATTCCGGCTTATCTCTAGCTGACCATAATTAGTAAGAATCCATTAAGGACGGAAGTTCAACATACTTTCCATTAAAAGAACATCCCTAGGCCATTGAACTACTCTCGTGATCAATGAACCTAGTTTCCTTATATGGTTCCGTCAATTGAGATTCTCCGCTAGGTACTTCTCTCAATTGACTGAATCATACAAATTGGATATCGCCAATAAGTAAGGCATTTAGAGAATAATATAAAGAAATTGTTTTAGATGAAGAAAGAAGACAAGACTAATCATTTTTTAGATGATGAATAAGCATGTTTTTGAGTTTCCAACCCCAAGAATATGGGGGATTACTCACAAGCCATTTATAATATAAAAGCAATTAAAATAAGAGATTGAGTAAGAGAGACTTATGATGGACAAATGCTGGAAATAATGCTTCACTTTTATTGATCTTCTTCCAAAGTAACTTCAAGAACAAAGTAATGACTTGATCTTCAAATCTCCTTGGAAATTGTTATCACAAGTATTTTGTGTTTTCTATCTATCAAATATCAGTATTTCTCTCTAATGATTCGTGTTTAAGACTGATCTCTAGGGTCCTATTTATAAAAAGGAGGGAACTCTTCAATCGGGTGCAACCAAAAGGTGCCTTTACGTCAGCAGTCACGTTTTGCACGGCCGTGTCAAGGAAGTTGCACGGCCGTGTGACCCTTGGCGCCAGTTTTGAATTTAAGTCTTGACACCTTGCACGGCCGCTCCTAAATAAGCTGCACGGCCGCTCCGCCTGATGACACGGGCGCTCCTTCTTCAAGACACGGCCACTCCATATTTTAGGGCCAAAAATGGCCTGAAAAATGCCAAGTGCACGGCCGCTCCATCTCTGCTGCACGGCCGCTCTGTCTGAATTTTAACTTTGTGTGCTTGATTTGGTTGGTGCTCTCCCATGTCTTTTGCCTTGAAGTGTCCAAGTATCCTTTTGATAAAAATGAACCTAAAACCTGTCTAAAAAGGCAAGAAATATACCAAAAGCGTAAAATCTAGAAAATAAGGAAAAGAAACTAAAAAGTATAAGAAATGAAATGAAAAATAATGTTTTATGCCATAAAAAGTATATAAAAATAAGGATAAATGACTATATAATAGTCACTTATCACGTCACCATCTGTCAATATGTCAACAGGTAGATATGCTTTTACTCTGTTTTTGGTCTGTGCATACTTTTTCTTGACATTCTGTCTCTTTGGTGCAGTTTCCAAACTAGTTGCTTCGGGCTCGAACTTTGATCTGGACAATCTTAATGCTTTGATTGGAGGTTCCCCTCTTAAGGTGGGGACAAGGCCTCCAGTTGCTCCAAAGAAGGCTGCTGAAAAGGTAGAGAGTGTGGGAATCAGATCAAGGGTGAAGAAGAGGAAGGCTGTCCAAGAAGAAGTGATTGAAATTGTGGATACGTTTGACAGTGACTGAAGTGAGGAAAAAGTCTATGGGCTTTATGTCTGGGGTAAGATGTCACTATTTGCCTTTGATTGTATTATAGGCTTTTTAGTGTGTTTTTTGAATTTACTATTGCTCTCTTTACAGATGATGGGATTTCTGGAAACTCAGCTAGAGGAATTGGCTACAGAAAATGAGAGTATGAGGAAAAAGGCAAGAGCGGATGTAGCCCTAGCCAAGAAAGTGTCCGCTATTTGGGAAAGAAAATTTGAGGAGCAGGAGAAGGAATTGAAGGGGTTGTTAGACAATCTTGCTAAGATCGAGGAGGATCATCTTAAGGAGATTGATGAAGTAAGAAACTCCTGTAAGATTGCTGCTGCAAAGACTATGATACAGATTTAGATACAGATGATGAACGATCATTCAGCGGGGAAATCTCAGGACTGGAACATCACCAAGGAGTATGCCAATCTTGCTAAGTTGACAGGTGAGTCAGTGGATGAAGGAAAGGTGTCATCCAACCCCAAAGAAGCAATGGTAGGAGAAGAGGCAGATGCTGAAGAAGGGACTCCTAAAGAAACACCTGCGGCAGTGGCCAAGTAAAGATGTTTCAAAAAACTATTTTTTTTGTTTGTTGAATTCATGGGCGGTGTCCCAATTTTTTTTTTTTTTTGTTGGTTTGTAATAGGTCCATAAGAACCGAAGACAATTTATTTCAAGTGTTGGGTTGGTTCAACACATTGCTTTTAGTTTTATGTTGTTTGAATGTTGATGCGGGCCAAATGAATTTGGAAACGTTTTATGGTAGTACTTAATGGTATTTAGTATCTTAGTATTTAGAAAAACTTTTACTATTAATTTTTATGCATGTCGTGTTTTGATACCAATTGCTAAAGTATTTTCGAAGGATGTTGACAGAATCATATGTTAATTTCATAAGGTGACATAAAAAATGTCAAAATCATAGGTACCTTAAGATGACATATATATACCATAACCAATTGAAAACTTAAGATCAATCATTTAACTGAGTGGAAATGGGTAAGCTATATAATTTTACTCATATAGGCCCATCCCACACCTCAATCAAAGAGATATCTTGCGCTCCAGGCGAAGGTGTGGCAACCTAACATTCTTAGAAAGAGGTAATTAACTCTTTATACCTTAGAAGGGATTATGTACCTTTACTTTAGAAGAGATGGCCAATCTCTATCGCAGGATAATTCGTTGGAACTTTTCTTTAAGTACTTGGATGTCCCCATTCTTGTATGTCATCATCTTGCAAGACAGAGACATGTTAGAGATGGGCGTAAACTATGTTGACGCCCCTCCGCAGGTCGTGTTAGTGACATTTTATTTTGAAATAATTATAAAGAAAAATGAAAAGAAATGAAAAAAGGATTATTCATACCTGATAAATGAAAAGATAAAAAAAAATGATTGTTCATACCTGACACGTGGGGGATGTTAGGAGGATATTGTCTAAATGTAGTACCTTTTGAGGTGAATGACATTCCAACTTCTCGGGATCATTTGGCCATCCAAGGTTGACAATCGGTATGCCCCCTTTCCGGCCTCCGCATCAATCAAATAGGGGCCTTCCCACTTTGGGGCCAGCTTGCCTGCATTAAGATCCTTTGTATTTTGAAACGCTTTTCGTAGGACTAAGTCGCCTACTTGAAACCTTGTGACCCTCACATTCTTGTTGTAGGACCTGGCCACTCTTTGCTGATATACTGCCATCCTTATTTTAGCCATATCCCTTAGCTCGTTCACAGTGTCCAAATCATGTGCTAAGATGTCACCATTATGCTCAGGTGTCAACAAACCATATCTAGCCGTAGGTACTAGAACTTATGTAGGGATGACCGATTCTGCCCCAAATACCAGAGAATAGGCTGTTTGACCAGTTGCATTCTTAGATGTTAGATGTCGTCCTATCAGCCCATAAAACCAATGGCAACTCTTCTGCCCATCTCCCTTTCTTTTGGTCCAATCTTCTTTTTAGGTTGCTTATTGTTGGTCCCAAAGGTGGCAACAAGGGTGAAAATACAGCTAGAGGGGGGGGGGGGTGAATAACTGTTTCAATTTTTTCGCCCTCTTTTTAAAACTAAACTTCTAAGCTTACAAAACCGCTTGCAGTTAATAATATACTGCAAGTAGAGATGTAAAATGCACAGCGGAGTATTTGAGTTACAAAATGGTTTTGTATAGGCGGTTTTGCAAAGCAGTTTTGGTGCAGTTTTCTGAGCAGTTATAAAACTGAAAGTGAGGTTTGACAATGTTAACTCTAAACAAAATTTCACAATAAAGGATAACTACAATAAAGATCAAACAGAGATAAAGATAGATAATCAGTAAGCACAAGAAGATAAATGCAGAAAAGTAAGAACACAATATTTGAAGTGGTTCAATCGATAAACGATCTACGTCCACTACCAAGATGGTTAGTCTTGGATTTCTAAGAGAGATTTTATATTGAGTATGAGAGATTACAAAGTACAGTGAGTAATACTCAGATTTAAAATCTTTTCTATGAAAAACAAATCCTAGACTATAACCAGTGTATCTCAAATGATTAATCTATGTGATTAAACAAGTGAGGCGTGTGTGTGAGAACAAGATCAAGGTTCTTTAAATCTTTGAGATGGAAAGCATAATGATTCTTGATGGTGTTAAGGCTTGATATCTAGGCTGGGATAATATTTTTTGAAGTTTGAAGATGAAGATTCAAAGGACTTAGAATTTCTGGGCAGAGCTTCAGCTTCTATGAACTCACAGCAAATCAATTTCTCAAGCAATCTTCAAATGGTGAAGATTGGGGGTATTTATACCCAAGCATCCAAGATATAGCCGTTGGACACAGCTGTTGTAAGGACAGTACTTGATGCTTTCCCATTGGTCCACAGCAACCACTTTTGTCCTTAGGAACTGTTGTTGCAGGTAAAGCTGATCAGACCTCAGCTGCAATCAAGGTGGTTAGGACATCTGTCACCTTTTCAAGATCCTTGCAGATCTTGTCTGAAAAGTAGTCACGTGACAAGATATGGTGGTTGACATTTGATATTGCTGACGTGGATTCCAAGGGTCAAATGTGGTTCACTTCAAGTATCCAATCATTGGAGCGGTTCTGGTGTGCAAGCGGTTCCAAGTGCGAGCGGTTCACCAGAGGAGGATCCTTAAGTGCTAATTCCAAGATGAAACTGCAATGCAGTTGCATAAAGCGGTTCAAAGGCTATTTGCACTTAGGAGTTCAATGGAGCAGTTTCAGACAATATTCTACCAAGCGGTTCCTTGGAGTGGTTCTGCTTTGGCAGTTTAGACAAGGTGGTCTGAAACTCTGAACTGCAATCCTCAAATCCAATGATTCTTGTGCCAGTCTCAAGCCTAAATTAACCTATTTTATAAAATGGACTTAGCTAAAAATTGAAGTCTAAGCTTCATTACATAGGGTCCTGAAGTCCTTAAAATAGACAGGAGGTTATGGTATTAATCAAATCTGATCTAAAATAGGAGGTTTAAAAATATGCATACCCAACAATCTCCCCCTATTTGATTGATGCCATTACCTACTACAGTAAAAGCAAACATTGTACTTGGTAAAAACATGTCCATAAGAATTAATATGGTAAGTCATGTCCCAAGTCAATGCACACACTAGCTTAAGCTATAGATTTCTATACTATTGAAAGATTGAAAAACTTACAATATGAAAAGTATAGAAATGCATTCAGTGCACTTGAAAAATATGAGTTTAAGTTTAAAGTGCGGTTTAAACTGAATGTTTAAACTTCATTTCAAAAGAATGATTTTAAGTTGAAAAATATTTGAATGAGGTTTTAAGACCATAAGCGGTTTCATTGTTCTACAAACAAGCAGTTTGATATGAACAAGGTTTTGGAACCATGATGCAATTTCCATTAATTTCTTAAGTGATTACAGATACAGGAATGAAGGAAAATTACAAGGTTACAAAAAAAAATCAAAACAAGTTGGACAAAGAAAATAATGAAAGCGGTCCAACTTACAAAAGAGGTTCAAAAATAATAAGGGAGGAGCGGTTACTGCTTACGCGGTTTGTTCACTTCATGCTCAGCTCCACTTGGTCCAGCAACAGACTGGTCAGGTGCAAAGGCTTTTCTCATCCTCCTAACTTCTTAAGCAGTCCTGGTGAGGGTAGATTCCAGCTTCTTCAAAGCATTGACAGAATGGGCAGAAGTAGAGTTTGTGGCACCAACTGCTTTGGTATTTTCCACCAAATTTTCCTTGATTTCATCCAGCTGCACATGGAGGGAGGAATATAGGGAATTGAAAATTGTATGAACTTCATCCTGAACAGCAGCGGTTTGAGTTTGAATGGCTTGCTCCATTGGTTCAAGGTTGATGGTGACCTTCAAGGAGGATTTCAGGTTGTGGATTTCTGTTTCAACCTTGGAAATGAATCCAGTCTTCAAGTTGTCCAAGCGATCGGTGAACTCATCTTGTATTTCATTCAGTTTGGCCTTCACTTCCTCTGCAACAGTGTCTAGATTGACCTTAGAATCTACCTTGAAAAGATCAATCTGTTCCAATACATCTTCACGAATGGAATCCAGAGCGATTTGGACTATCTGAGACTGCTGCGGTCTGGAGGTCAGGAAGTTAAGAAATTTAGAGCTTAACTCTCCAAGATCCTTCTCTAAGGAAGTACAGATCTTATCTCCAAGATCTTTCAAAATTTTGTCCAAGTCAACAACTGATGCCTTATCTCCCAAGGCTTTGATCATTCCATCTTCAAAAGATTTCTGAAAATTTTCAGCTGCAGTCTTGATGACTGAGGCGGTATAATCATCAGGAGCGGTTGAGGAGGATGGAATTGATGTAGATCTCTCCCCCTTAATGGCATCAAGCAAAGAGGATTTTAAGTTTGCCATCTCAAGGGTTTGAGAATCCATCCTGGCAAGAAGGGAGCAGTTGGATTCAGAAAGAATGGTGTTAGAGGCTTGGAGGGAGGCATGAGAGGCCTGAAGGAGGTCATTTGAAGTGGTTAGCTTTATGATATGGCCTTGGTTTATGAGGAGTTGGTTCTGGATAAGGTTGAGGGTTTGGAGGATTTGGGAATATTCAGAAGGAGGGGCGGTTGAGGTGGAGGCGGTTGGAAGTGAGTAGTTTCAGGGGCGGTTTGGGTTTGAGGAGGAATGTTTGGAGGAGTGGATTTTTGTCCAATGGGAGAATTTTGTGGAGTTAGGGATTTGGAAGGAGAGTGGGATATGGAGCGATTTGGGATAGGGGAATTTGTAGGAGTAGGATTTTCTCTGATGGATTTGGAAGTGGCATGTCCAGTAGAGGGTTTGAATTTCCAGGGTTGGTAAGCATTGGATTGATGAGGGGTTTGGTTAGAGTGTTGGGAATTTATGGATTGGGAATATTGGGGTGAATGATGTGTGAATTGGGAGGATAAAGGTGAGAGGGATTTTCTTAATGCAGGAGAAGGTGAGTGTGAGTTTCTTGGAGATGGTAAGGGAGAATTTCTAGGAGGAGAGGGAGAATGAGAGGGTAAGGGTTGAACTAGTTTACCTTTTCTGGTATTTTTTCTCGGCTCTCATCTTCCTCCTTTTCAAGGGTTGCTCCCTCTGAATAGGTTCATTAGTTTGGGGAGGAGGAATTTTGGAATTTGATTTGGAGGGAGAGTGGATAGGAGATGTGTGAGGGGATTGGACTGGGGTTTGAGCAGTGGATTGGATTTGAGATTGGAAAGGGGTGGTATTTGAGGATGGAGGCAGTTGGGTTTCTGGTAGCGGTTCAGGTTGGGAAGCGGTTCCATCTTCAGTTGATTTACCCCTTGGCATTTCTTCTTTCTTCTTGCTCCTTAGCCAATCTATCAATCTTTGCTTGAAGGAACTGCATCTGTTCCTCCACAGTCATCCCAGCCATATCATCTCTAGCTTTCTTGGCTCTAGCTACCAAGTCTTGAATACTTGGGTCCTCTTCTTCTTCTTCTTCATCCTCTTCATCAACCAAGTTCATTGATTTTCCCGGCTTCTTGGATTTGCTGGTTCCAGATCCATCAGTTGCAGGCGGTTTGGGTGCAGGAGCGGTCTTGGACTTCTTTGCAAGTGGTTCAGCTCTAGCTGGAGGTTTCCTTGACCGCTTGGTTCCTTTTATGCCAGCTTGAGGAGCGGTTGTGGGGTCCCTCAGCTCATAATCCTCCTTCTTAGGATAAGTATCTGCATCATACAAAGATTTGTAGAGAGCATCCCCATTGGCATATCTGAAAGAATGGCATGTGAGCAATCCCAGGGATTCTTCAGTACAATCAACCATCAGCTCTGGATTCTTCTTCCTGATTTTCTCAAGATGGTCAAAGTCCAGAAGCAGAGCAGTCAGAATTCTGCAAAAGGGTCTCCATCTCTGCTCTTCTCCTCTCCTCTTAGATTGATAGGTCTCTACACTATCACAAATATCTCTGTAAAGGATTCTTGGCCAATGCAACATGATCTCCATTTAAATTGCTGAACAATACATCCATTGTTGGGATGTAAAGTTGTGTGGTTCCCAGTCTTACCACAATTAGATTTCCCAACAAGATAACCCAGGTGGCTCATCAGCTCACCAAATTCTTTCCTTGGAATTTTCTTGAATTTCCCAACCATAGTTTTCTCCTTAGCGGTTTGAAAAGCAGCACCATCTTGAATTACTTGATCCACTTCTTCAGGAGATCCACCAACTTTGAATTTGAAAAGCCTTCTGATGTCAATGTAGTCAATGGAAAGAGAAAGGCCTTCAATGACATCAGTTAGGCAAGAAACTCTTTGACCCTCTTCAAGCACTCTCTTCCCTCGCTTGGCAGTTGCATAGAATTGATCAACAAATGAGGGAACAATGAAATCCTGCTGCTTGGTAAAGAGGGGCAGAATGCCAGATACTCTTAACTTCCTCAAAAGTTCCCTTCCTAAAGCATCTTTCTTTAATTCAGCCTCATTTACTTCCCATCCAGGTAGGAAGGTAGTTGGATCCTACAAAGGAAAACATTAAGTGTTAGATCCATTTTTGTATCCACAGTTCACAACCGGTTTGAGCACCAAGCGGTTTAGCAGTGGTGCGGTTTTAAAATTTCAAACCCCAAGTGAACTATGAATACATAAAGAAAATGAGGATTTGAGAACAATATTACTTAAGTACATGGCATTGTAATCCAAATTTATCCAACACATGCAAGCAGTGTTTTGTAGGGGAAGGTTATGGTGTCCAGCCTATATACTTAGTAAAATCTCAAAAATCAAGAAAAGATGTAAACATCATGCGGTTTCAAAAGAATTTGAGAAAGCGGTTTAGCATGCGGTTTAGCTTTGAAAGGGCAAGCAGTTTTGAAACAGAAATATCCAAGCGGTTCAAAAACACGCGGTTTCAAAACATTTGTGAAATCCAAATTTCATGAAAAAGATCAAAATTTTTCTAAGTATGGAAAACACTATGTAGGAATCAAGGTATCCAAAACATAAGGATTTTCATGAAAAACATATGAATATCATGAAGAACAGTTTATGAACACCAAGAACAGAGATTATCAAAACTTAATCAAAATCAACAAAAAGTATGTCAAAATGATCACAATGGGAAGGGGAATAACAATATATCATTAAAGTTTCATCCTTTACCCAGAATCATCCACAATCATCAAGAACATGAAGTGCGTTTTCGAAGAGTATGAACTGAAAATCTTAAAATTAGTGCTCAAATCTTGTATGGACCATGAAATAAATAACATATATTGAATCTATGTAAGATTCCGAACAAAACCCAACAAGAATCAACAAAAATGATCAACAAACAAGAACAAAATCATCAAGCATGAAGAACAAGGCATACGAAAGGGTTTTCAGTTCAACAATGGCAGATTCTGAAGAATTTTAAAGATTAAGGGTTAGGAATGTTACCATATCAAGAATGGGTTTCTTGGGAGCCCTTGCTACAGTAGAGGCTCTTTGTCTTTTTGAAGTAGAAGTCATTTTAGTTGAAGGTTTTGAAAATGGAGGTTTTTGTAGAGAGAGAAGTAGAGGTTGGTAGAAAGAGAGAGAGTACAGGTGCAGAGGTTTGGCAGAAAAGGTTCAGAAGTTTTCACCAACTTAGCTTATATAGGTGAAGGGGAAGGCAGTTGGTTCAGAAGAAAAATGATTGAAAATACCAACTGTTACACCCTTTCACCTCCTGCACTTCTCTCTATGACGGCTGACATGAGGGTTTTTAATGCTCTTGTCCCCTTAGCATTAAATGCTTTTAAATTTTGAAATATTATGGGAAAATATATGCAAAAATACCCTTATGTCAAAAATAAGGACTAAAAAATAAATAAAAGAATTTGAACATTTTTTTTAAGTAAAGATAAATAGATAGAATTTCCTCTGATGTTGAAATGCGGTTTGAGTATAAGCGGTCAAGCTGCAGCATGCAGTTTGAACATAAGCGGTTGGGCTGCAAGCGGTCTTGACTGCAGGCAGTTTGATGCACGCGGTTTCAACAGGGGAGGTTTGAATCCTCAATAGGAATTTCAACCTATACTCAACACACAAGTTAGCAAATAAAAAGTGTGGAATCATTTAAGTTCAAGCATACCCATTTCTCCTCTGAGGAAGGAAAACCTCTTGGAGTCAAGAGCCTTGGTGAGGATATCAGCAATCTGGTTGTCTGTCCCCACGTACTCTAAATGGATATTCCTCTTCTCCACATGGTCTTTGAGGAAATGATACTTGATATCAATATGCTTGGTCTTAGAATGCATGACAGGGTTGTTGGAGACTGAAATTGTTGAAGTGTTATCACACATGATAGGGCAATTTCCTTCTTCAATTCCATAATCCACCAACTGCTGCTTCATCCAAAGGATTTGACAACAACAACTTCCAGCAGCAATATACTCAGCCTCTGTGGTTGACACTGAAACTGAAGCTTGCTTCTTGCTGGCCCAAGCAACTAGTCTATTCCCGAGGAATTGACAAGTACCACTAGTGCTTTTCCTGTCAATAGTACAAGCTGCATAATCTGCATCTGAATAACCTACAAGATCGAAGTTCAAATTTTTGGAATACCAAAGTCCAAGGTTAGTGGTTCCAGATAAATAGCGGATTATACGTCTGACTGTAATTAAATGTGCTTCTCTAGGATCTACTTGATAGCGTGCACATACACAGACACTAAACATGATATCGGGCCTACTAGCAGTTAAATAAAGTAATGAGCCAATCATACCTTGATATAGGGTTTGATCAACCTTCTTACCATTTAGATCTTTATCTAGCTTATTGCCGGTGGCCATTGGAGTATCATATGCTTTAGCATTTTCTAATCCAAACTTCTTTATCAACTCCTTGGTGTATTTGGCTTGGCTGAGGAAAATACCTTCTTCGCATTGCTTGATTTGAAGCCCAAGGAAGAATGTTAATTCTCCCATCATGCTCATTTTAAACTTTCTTTTCATTAGCTTCTCGAAACGCTTACAAAGTAACTCAATAGTAGAACCAAAAATGATATCATCAACATATATTTGAACAAGTAAAGTATGATCATTGTATTTGGCAATAAAAAGAATTGTATCGATTTTACCGCGTTTAAATCCTTTTTCTAGTAAAAATTTAGAAAGAGTCTCATACCATGCCCTTGGAGCTTTCTTAAGTCCATACAAAGCCTTCTGGAGTTTGTAGACATGATTGGGAAATTTGGAGTCTTCAAATCCAGGCGGTTGGGCAACATACAAGGTCTCTTGCAGTTCACCATTGAGGAAAGCACTCTTCACGTCCATTTGATATAACTTGAAACGCTTGAAAGAGGCGTAGGCTAAGAAGATTCTGATAGCTTCCAATCTTGCAACTGGAGCAAAGGTTTCATCATAATCGATTCCTTCTTCTTGCCTATATCCTTGTGCAGCCAACCTTGCTTTATTCCTAGTGATGCTTCCATTCTCGTCCATCTTATTCCTAAACACCCACTTAGTTCCTATCACTCCTTGATCCTGAGGTCTAGGCACCAATGTCCAGACCTTGCATCTTTCAAACTGGTTGAGTTCTTCTTGCATAGCAACGACCCAACTGGAATCTTGGAGTGCTTCATCAATCTTCTTGGGTTCAACTTGAGATAATAAGGAAGTATGCTCATCATAATTCGATCTCCTTATTTGAACACCGAAAAACAGATCACCAATCACATTAGAGAGAGGGTGACTGCTGACTTCACGAACCTTCGGGGGTAAGTCTGGTTGAACTGAGGTTTGCTGAAGATCTTCAATTGGAACATCGTTAGATTCTTTAGCGAAGTCATGGAAGGTAAGTTGACAAAGAGGTTCAATAAGCTGGATGGGGGAATTTTCAACATCTTCTTCCCTTGGAGTTGCATCTGGAATGGGAATTTCAGGTGCGGTTTCAAATGTGCGATTTGAGGGAATTTTAGTTGAGGGTGCTGGATTTTGCGATTGAGGTTCATGTGCGGTTCTAGAGGATTCACCTGTTTCATTATGCTCAGCAAAATCATCAGCAATATTTGGAGCCATATGTGGCTCAAGGAGAGAATTCTCATCGAATGTAACATGGACAGACTCAACTATCTTTAAACTAGTTTTATTGAAAACACGAAAAGATTTTAAATGTTTAGCATACCCAACAAAAATACCTTCATCAGCCTTGGCTCCGAATTTACCTCTATTTTCTCTTCCGTTGTAGAGGATAAACCATTTGCAGCCAAAGATCTTGAAGAAAACAATGTTGGGGGTTCTTCCTCTCCAAAGCTCATATAGAGTCTTGTTATAGGTTTTGTTGATGAGGGAGCGGTTCTGAGTGAAGCATGCAGTGTTGATTGCTTCAGCCCAGAAATACTGAGGCAGCTTGGCTTCAGATATCATTGTCTTTCCAGCCTCGATCAATGTCCTGTTCTTCCTTTCCACAACCCCATTTTATTGTGGAACACCAACAGTCGAGAAATTGTGATCAATCCCATGGTCATAACAATACTGACCAACACCGTTGTTCTTAAATTTTGTTCCATTATCTGATCGAACACTAACGATGTCGTCTTCTTTTTAAGTTTGGAGCCGTCTAAAAAGTGCGGTGAGAATCTCATAGCAATTATCCCTGGAGATCATCATCTCAACCCACGTATATCTTGAATAATCATCCACCACCACTAAAGTATATCTAATTCCTCCAATGCTAGCAGTGGTTACGGGTCCAAACAAATCTATGTGAAGCAGTTGTAAGCATCTTGAAGTTGATGGAGCGGTCTTGCTGGTGAAAGACGACGCGGATTGCTTACCAAGTTGACATGCACTGCATTTCTCAGGATGGTAGTCAGCCACTTTGGGTAAACCACGAACGAGGTTTTCCCTACCAATCTTTGCAAGATACTTGAAGTTCAAGTGGCTCAACCTCTTGTGCCATAGCCAACTATTTTCGCTCACATTTTTAGCTACAAAACAGATATTAGTAATACTACATGCAGAATCTAAATCAATAATGTAAATATTACTCTTACGAATCCCTGTGAATAGGGTGACTCCGAAAATGCTATCTTTGATAAAGAAGTTTGATGACGTGAAGTTAAAAAGCATTCCTTTGTCGCAGAATTGAGAAATTGAAAGGAGCTTGTGCTTGAGTCCTTCAACAAGAGAAACCTTGTCAATGGTTAGGTTTCCTCTCCTTATTACACCATATCCAATGGTCTTGCCTTTGTTGTTGTCACCAAGGGTTACAGACGGACCACTTGCTTCAATGACATCTTCTAGTAATGGTCTATCTCCAGTCATATGTCTTGAGCAGTCACTGTCAAGATACCATTCATTATCCTTAGAGTGACCAGCCATTAAGCAGAGGACCTAAAATGTAAACATTAAGAACGAGGTCCCCCTTTATTCCTTGGGTCCTGAAGTTAGCAACCCTTCATGACCCACACCTATTTGACAGAAGGAGGTTTACTCTTCCTGGTATTGGATGTGAACTGCAAAAGGCATTCTGCAGCCTTATGACCTAAACCATCACACACAGAGCATTTATAAAAGCTACAAGCATCATGAGGTTTTACTAACTCCTTACTTTTCTTAGGAGTTGCATGCGGTTTGGGAGCAGCGGTTTCAGCCTTAACAAAGGGAACTGGCTTTGGTTTCACCGCGTATTTTCTAGGAACGCTCTTCTTGCTTTTGAAGGCAGGAGGAGCGGTCAAAGAAGAAGGGCGATCACCTTGCAGCTTGCCAAGACCACCGTTCCACCGAAGCGGTTGGAGCAGGATGCGGCCAACTCCATAAGCCATTTCCTTCGAAGCTACACTCTCGAATCCTTTGCTTTCATCTGAGAGTTCTTCCCATATTGTTTCTTTGGGTAGACATAATTAAAATTTTGATGTCCTTTACCCTTAGAATTAGCATGCTTCCCCTTAGGAATTTCTTTAGTTAGTTTTAAAATTTCCTCATCCTTTTCACAACAGGATGCACACTTCTCCTCTTCACCAGATCCAAATCCAATACCCTCTTTAATTCCACTGGGTACTTGGGTATCTATGATTTGATCCATGGTGGATTTTGACCTGAGCCACCCATCAATAATCTTTTGGAGATCGTTAATTTGGGTGACCAGGTCATCATTTCGGAGTTGAAGTGCAACAACCTTAGTTTCAAGGGTGCAGTTTTGATCAGCAAGAGGAGTCATACTTTTAATTTGGTCCTTAAGATTTGAAATTTCAGACCTCATCACAGTTTTCTCCGTCTTGTACTGAGAAATTTCATCATGAGCTAAACTTAAAGCTTTCTTAACATTTGAGAATTTGTGGATCATCATTTCTGCTTCTTTGAACATCCTTTCATGTTCCACGGGAGAAACCTCTTCCACCACCTTTTTCAAAATTTTCTTCTTTGGAATTGCTTTTGAAGGCGGAGCATTTGTAGGAGAAAAAATGGGACGTGAATACGAACAATTTCCTATCTTAATGCTTGGAGTAAGTTTGACATTATCATCCAATTTAAAATTTGGAATTTTTGCAGAAACCTCTTCTTCCTCCATATCTAGCAACTCGATTGACTTAGTATCCGACTCATCAGAAGCATCTGTAATTAAGCAGAGATTAACCTCTTCAGTTTCTTCATCACTTCCATCATCTGAGTCTGTTTCAATCCAAGTTGCTAATTCCTTGGAATTCTCTTCCTCCTCAGCAATTCCCTTGCGACGAGAAAATTTCGCAGGAGAGGTTTTCTTTTTCATGTATACGAATTTAGGTTGTGGACACTCAGATACAAAGTGACCAGGTTTTCTACAGTTGTAGCAAATCAGATCACTCTTTTTCTTTGTATCTGCAGCCTTAGAAAATGTTGCAGGAGGTTTGCCTTTAGAAAAAGTTTTAGTGAAAGGTTTTGAAGATTTTCTAAATTTTTGAAATCTTTTCACAAACATGGCAAAATCATCATCATCCATCTCGATGAGTGATGAGGTTGATATGGAAGGATCTGCGGTTTGATTGGATGTGGATGGTTTCTCCTCATGTTCCACGACGGACATGGAAAGCGATTTGGTTTTCCCTTCAATCTTTTCAATATGATTTAACTTAAGCTCATAGACTCTATGATTTTCATACAAGTTACTTAACGACTAAGTATTCAAAACTTTGGAGTCTTCTAGAGAGGTTGCTTTATTTACGCATCTATAACCTAAAGCAGATAGGAAAGTCATATTGATTTCCTTATCAGTTAAAGTTTTGCCAAGAGATCTACAAGCATTAACTACCTCAACATAGCGATCGTAAGTTTGACGCAAGGTTTCGTTGGATTTTCTGTTGAAGTTGTTGTAGGATCTTTCAACAGCATATAATTTGTTTTCCTTGCATTCGTCATCACCTTCGAGGTAGCTCTCTATGGCATCCCATATATGCTTTGCGGTTTTGAGGTACATCACCTTTTGAAGAGTTGAAATGGGGAGGGTTCCAGAAATGATGTGCCTTGCCTTCCTGTCCAAGGCAGCTAATCTCTTCTCTTCATCCGACCACTCGTCTTTTGGCTTTTTGACCTCTGGAGTTTCTGTATTGGTGGTTGCATCAGTGTTGGCCTTCATGGGAACAAACGGGCCATTGATCACGTACTCCACTAGCATCTCATCAATAGTTTCCAAATGAATAAGCATTCGGCACTTCCAGATGTCAAAGTGGTCTTCGTCCAAAATTGGAATGTGTGAATAGTTAACAATTGTCATTGTCTTTGAGTTTACCATATTGAATCGGCACACAAGATGTTAAGCTTTAAAAACAGTGGTTTTATAAATGTGTTTGATCTGATACCACTTGTTGGTTCCAAAGGTGGCAACAAGGGTAAAAATACAGCTAGAGGGGGGGTGAATAGCTGTTTCAAATTTTCGCCCTCTTTTTAAAACTAAACCTCTAAGCTTACAAAATCGCTTGCAGTTAATAATATACTGCAAGTAGAGATGTAAAATGCACAACGGATTATTTGAGTTACAAAGCGGTTTTGGTGCAGTTATCTGAGTAGTTATAAAACTGAAAGTGAGGTTTGACAATGTTAACTCCAAACACAATTTCACAATAAAGGATAACTACAATAAAGATCAAACAGAGATAAAAATAGATAATCAATAAGCACAAGAAGATAAATGTAGAAAAGTAAGAACACAATATTTGGAGTGGTTCAATCGATAAACGATCTACGTCCACTACTAAGATGGTTAGTCTTGGATTTCTAAGAGAGATTTTATATTGAGTATGAGAGATTACAAAGTACAGTGAGTAATACTCAGATTTAAAATCTTTTCTATGAAGAACAAATACTAGACTATAACCAGTGTATCTCAAATGATTAATCTATGTGATTAAACAAGTGAGGTGTGTGTGTGAGAACAAGATCAAGGCTCTTTAAATCTTTGAGATGGAGAGCACAATGATTCTTGATGGTGTTAAGGCTTGATTTCTGGGCTGGGATAATATTTCTTGAAGTTTGAAGATGAAGATTCAAAGGACTTAGAATTTCTGGGCAGAGCTTCGCATTCTATGAACTCACATCAAATCAATTTCTCAAGCAATCTTCAAATGGTGAAGATTGGGGGTATTTATACCCAAGCATCCAAGATATAGCCGTTGTACATAGCTGTTGTAAGGACAGTACTTGATGCTTTCCCATTGGTCCACAACAACCACTTTTGTCCTTAGGAACTGTTGTTGCAGGTAAAGCTGATCAGACCTCAGCTGCTATCAAGGTGGTTAGGACATCTGTCACCTTTTCAAGATCCTTGCAGATCTTGTTTGAAAAAGTAGTCATGTGACAAGATATG
The DNA here is from genome assembly GCA_022495995.1 of Adenophora triphylla var. japonica. NCBI lineage: Eukaryota > Viridiplantae > Streptophyta > Magnoliopsida > Asterales > Campanulaceae > Adenophora > Adenophora triphylla. The sequence continues at coordinate 62,938 of JAFEMH010007247.1, forward strand.
GTGGTTGACATTTGATATTGCTGACGTGGATTCCAACGGTCAAATGTGGTTCACTTCAAGTCTCCAATCATTGGAGCGGTTCTGGTGTGCAAGCGGTTCCAAGTGCGAGCGGTTCACCAGAGGAAGATCCTTAAGTGATAATTCCAAGATGAAACTGCAATGCAGTTGCATGAAGCGGTTCAAAGGCTATTTGCACTTAGAAGTTCAATGGAGCGGTTTTAGACAATATTCTACCAAGCGGTTCCTTGGAGCGGTTCTGCTTTGGCGGTTTAGATAAGGTGGTCGAAACTCTGAACTGCAATCCTCAAATCCAATGATTCTTGTGCCAGTCTTCAAGCCTAAATTAACCTATTTTATAAAATGGACTTAGCTAAAAAATTGAAGTCTAAGCTTCATTACATAGGGTCCTAAAGTCCTTAAAATAGATAGGAGGTTATGGTATCAATCAAATCTGATCTAAAATAGAAGGGTTAAAAATATGCATACCCAACACTTATGATAATCTTATTGCTGGATTTTGCTTGTCCATTCGCTTGAGGGTGAACTGGTGAAGATGTCACCAACTTGACTCCCCATCTTGTCAGAAAATCTTGCATTTTCCGACTGATAAATTGCGACCCATTGTCACATATTATCTCTGAAGGTATCCTAAATCTGCTAAATATGTTTCTCTTTATGGAGGAGATTACTTCTCTGTCTCGAACTTGCACATATGCCTCAACTTCTACCCACTTGGAAAAATAGTCGGTCATGGCTAGTAGAAATACTTTTCCTCCTGTAGCCCTAGGCAACTTGCCTACAATATCCATTCCCCATATCATAAATGGCCATGAAGACAGGATAGGATGTAACAATTCGGCTGGCTGATGTAGGATGTAGCCATGCCTTTTATAGGAATCACACTTCTTGGCGTACTCTGCAACATCTCTTCGCATAGTAGGCCAGAAATACCCCATATTCAGAGCTTTGGTATATAGGATTCTGACCCCGGTGTGATTGCCACATTTCCCTTCATGTAGCTCTCTTAGAACTTCTTGTGCGCGGTCTGCTTCTAGACACCTTAAGTAGTGACCTGCATCATATTTTCTAAACAAGAAGTTATCAATAAGGAAATATTTTGATGATCTTACCCTGAATGCTCGAGCATTCTTCTCCTCGGGTGGAATTGTGTCATCTTGGAGATATTTGATAATAGGAGCCGTCCAAGATGTTGCCTCTGGACTTGGAAGGATATCATCATCTATGCTGAATAGCTCAAGTCGGTCATATGCTAGGATGTCGACATGCACAATTGGGATACTTGTTTGTGAAATACTTTTCAAGGCTGAACCTAGGTTTTCCAGAGCATCTGCTTGTGAGTTTTCTTCCCGTGGCACCTGCTCCAACGTGAAAGTTTTGAATTTGGCCGCCAGAATTTTTACTATCCCCAAGTATGTCGTCATCTTTGCATTCTTCGCTATATAGGAACCGTTGTAGTGGTTGACAATTAGCAATGAATCAATAAACACCTGGATATGCTTGACGTCAAGGTCTTGAGCAAATGTTAATCCTGTAATCAAAGCCTCATATTCTGCTTCGTTATTAGTGGCCTTAAAACTGCAACTGATAGATTGTGGTATTATGTCCCCTTGTGGCGATTTTAGTACAACTCCGAGTCCTGTACCCCTCATGTTGGAGGCACCATCTGTATAAAGCGTCCACACCTTCAAGATGTCATCATCTTCGAGCTGTTGAACTTCCAATTCGATTTCTGGTTGCATGGTTGGACTAAAGTCAGCCACAAAATCAGCTAGAGCCTAGGATTTGATTGTTGTTCTGGGCTCATACTTGATATCATAGGTGCTTAACTGTACGGACCATTTAGCCATCCTACCTGACATCTCTGGCTTTCTCATAACATTCTTAATAGGATAGTTAGTACGCACAATTATAGCATGGGTTTCAAAATAATGTCTCAACTTAATATATGCAGTTATCAAAGCTAAAATTAATTTTTGTAAATGAGAATACCTGGTTTCTGCGTCTAAAAGTGTCTTACTTATATAATAGATTGGTTTTTGGATACCATCTCGCTCTGTTACCAGGACCGCTCTTACAACACTTTCTGAGATTGCTAGGTAGATGAATAGGGGTTCACTCTCCTGAAGTTTGGCCAATAATGGAGGTGTCGACAGGTAACTTTTGAGATCTTGAAAAGCTTGTTCATGCTGATCTTCCCATTGAAACTTCTTATTCTTTCTTAGGACGTCGTAAAAAGGCTTGCATCGATCGGATGACTTGGAAATGAATTTGGTAAGTGCTGCAATCTTCCCCGTCAATCTCTGGACATCTTTGACAGATTGAGGTGACGACAGGTTAATGATGGCATGAATCTGCTCAGGACTGGCTTCTATCCCCCTTTTGTCACCATATAGCCCAAGAATTTTCTAGCCTTCATTCCAAAATTGCACTTTGCTGGATTAAGTTTCATGTTGAAGCAATCCAGGATGTCAAAGGCTTGGGACAGATGGCTTATATGATCTTCAGCTTTCTTGGACATTACGACCATATCATCAATATATACATCCATTGTGTCCCCAATCTGGTTTTTAAACATTTTATTCACGAGCCTCTGGTACCTTGCACCTGCATTTTTTAGTCCAAAAGGCATAGCAATATAACAATAGATACCTGTGGGTGTTATGAAGGCGGTGTCTTCTTGATCAGATGGCTCCATCTAGATTTGTTGGAATCCTGAAGATGCGTCCATGAAAGTAAGAAGCTCATGACCTGAGGTTGCATCCACCAATGAGCCGATGTGCGGTAAAGGGAAGGGATCCTTGGGACATGCTTTATTTAAGTCTGTGAAATCTACACAAACTCTCCACTTTCCATTCTTCTTTTAGACTACAACCACGTTAGCTAACCATCTCGGATATTCAACCTCTCGTATCTTGTTGGCTTTAAGTAAGCGCTCCACTTCTTCTTTAATTATTTGGTTTCTTGTCTCTGCAAACTTCCTGCGCTTCTGATGTACTGGTTTGAAACTGGGGACAACATTGAGTTTGTGGGTGATGACATCTTTGCTGATGCCAGTCATGTCGTCATGCTTCCATGCGAAACTCTTGAGCCTGCTTTTTAAGAGGTCGACAAGCTTCTCTTCTAATTCGACTGGGATATCGCTTCCAATAAGCACTTTGATGTCTGGGTTTGAAGGGTCTAGCAATATTTCTTTCACGTCATTCTCCCTTGCTTCCAGGACCTCGCGTGCCTTCTTCTGTAATTGCGATGCTTGCTTTGGGGATGTCAGCGCCTTCATTGATATCTTATAGCACTCCTTCGCCACTTGCTGATCACTATTGTTGTGGGTAAAAATTCAGGATTGCAACATTTTGAAGAGCATTCAGCATGTCATCATCTTCGAGCCAGCAGTCAAGGTAAAATTACTTAGATAATTAAATCATTATTTAATTATTTTTATTATATCTCTCATACAGGAAAAATAGAACGTGGGAAATAACACTCAAGGACTCACTTCAACGGTTAGAAGACCAAGTCAAGAATCAAGAGGATCATGCCGAGATTTTAGGATAGTTTGTTAGGTCTTCAGTTATCTTGTTTTTTATTTTTTTATTTAAAGAGTTGATGGCTGGAACACGACACACAGTTCACACATACAATATTGTACTCCGCCATAGCTCAAGCATTTGTATCTCACTAAAACATCAATACTACCTTTTGGGACGAAGGTGACCATAAACACCTTTCGAGGTTTTGTGCCGGCGAGATAGTTGTCTCAAGGGCTTTCCTCGTTACATGATCGTGTCATCTTATTTTCATAGTTGCACCAATTTTACTCCATTGTGCCCTTCTAATCTCATATTTTGATCTTTGATTTGATCCATTTTTTTTCACCAAAACAATTTGGCGCCCACCGAGGGGCCCTTGGTTTTTTAATCGGTTTAAAATCCTTACATTTCTACCATGTCTACCCAACCTATGACTTCCGCCGCCAGCAAAACCATTGCTATCCCTAGCAGCGTGAATCCCCAAACCAGTAGCAGGCCAGCAACCGGAGGCCAAGATTCATTGCCTCCTCCTCCGCCTTTGAATTCTGGCAAGAAGCAGATGTCTCCATCTCCTGATCCCGAGATCAAGAGTATGCTCATTCAGATAAAGAATCAGCTGGATCGCCAGCAGAATAGCACCTCCTTGATAGCCGAAAGCTTGATAAAGGTGCAAAAGGAACAAGAGTTGCTCTCTAAAAGAATGGATGCTGTATCCGTCCTAGAGTTCTCGACTTCAACATTGGGGACAACTCTCATACCTTCAATGAATTCCTTCCAATGGCTTCATCTATAAGGATGTCGTTATCACCAACCCTGACATCTTCTCTTTTGCTGATGACTTCTGTGGCGATGTCGACACCCTTAGCAACCAGTGCCTACAGGATGACTTGTCCAGAAGTACTCGTCTTCACTAATAGCACCATCATGACGTCCTCTGCAAATAATGCTAATCCTTTTGTTAATCTCAATACTAGTTCTGCTTTGGATAATACTGCTCGTACTACTAACCCTTTTACAGGTACCTACATTGCGAATCATCTTCAGGAGTTGAGAGATATGATCATGAATGCGCCAGGCGTCACCCCGCCTATTCAGCAGGTCTCCCCAACATGTTACAATCAGTCTCGCTTTACTCCAACAATTGCGCATGTCGACACCCCTAAAGGATTTAGTGTGCCAGCCATGAAGTTGTATGATGGAAGCTCGGATCCTGAGGAGCATGTCGCCCATTACCAAGAAAAAATGGAAATCATTCGCATCCCGCTCCAGTTTCGTGAGGCTTGTTTGTGTCGAGGGTTCGGTTCGACGTTGGTGGGACCAGCATTTAAATGGCTGATTCGTCAACCTCCTGGTTATATTGGGTCGTTTGCTCAGCTGGTCAACCTGTTCAACAATCAATTCTCTTGCAGCTAACAGTTCGAGAAGCTCACCAGTGATCTTTACCGCATCACCCAGCAGCCGCCGAAGCCTTGAAGGACTATGTTAATAGATTTAATAAAGAAGTCCTGGAGATCCCCAACCTGGACATGCGACAGCTGCAGAAGCCTTCAAAATGGGCTTGAAGAAAGATTCCCCTTGCTATGAAGATTTGGTGATGAACCCATGCAAGAAGATGGAAGATATCCGAAACCGAGCTTTAAGGTTCATCAGGCTAGAAGAGGACAAGGTGCAGCAGTCCAAGCATCCTGACAAGGCTTCATCATATGACCATCCTGACAGAAAGATAGAGTCATCTCACTAAAGGCAGAGCAGATCCAGACCTTACCACAGAAATGACCATAGCAAAGTCAACTGTGTGGAAGATGATGGAGACGATGATGATTTTGAACCCCCTAAATTTTCTGATTATTGTTTCTCTGTTGATGTTTCAGGTATCCTGTGTGCAATGAGCAATCTTGGAGATAAGGCAAGGTGGCCTCAAAAGGGTGATAAGCCATCCGGTTGGAAGGATAAATCCAAGTGGTGTGCCTACCACGAGGATTTTGGACATCTTACCGAAGATTGCATCGCCTTAAGGAAGGAGATAGTTACCTGTTATCTAAGGGACATCTTAAAGAACTCCTTGGGAAATGCAAGAACAAGACGGAGAACAAAGAGCCCATTGCAACCAGACCGCCATCTCCTCTACCGGTAACAAAGGTAGTTAATGTTGCAGCAGCTTTGGCTGCTGCCCAAGTGGGGTTCTCACCCCACTTTCTCAACAAAACCTGCATAAAAACATGACCAAACACCATTCATACAATTACATATCATCGTAAACCATTTTGGCCTAGTTTCCGCCCCATTTCCGAGCAAAAAAGTTGCCCCGAGGCTCAAGTAATATGCAAAACCATAAAAGCATAAATAAGAAAAGCAAATAAAAGACCATTACATTGTTTTCGCCTCCTTGGCGCCCAAATAAAATAAAAAATAACAAATTATGCATGTTTGTTCATTTTTTTTCTCTCTCCCTCTTCTAGCTCGAACCTAGGAAACCCTAAGCCTCTGACTCATCGTCATCGCTTGTTAGCTTGTAGAATTCAGGATTCCTCATCAAATCTTCATTGTCGCTCTCATCAGACAGGTTAACAGCCACGTGATCATACTCCACCAACTGCTTCAGAATGCCCGTGTTGGGCCCCTGCCCCCGAGGCACGGCGCTGGTGGATGAGGTCTGATACCCTGAGGCTGATGAGGTAGAGGTTGTGCTCCCAACGTGCCTTCTCTTGCTCACAGGCTCCTGCACATTCGCCCCAGCCCTGAAAGCGCAGGCCAGCTTCCTTAGAAGGGACCGAACTACCTCCTTCCAACCCCTGTTCTGCTGTACCAAGCCATCATAGGTACGAGCAGGAACCTGCGAGAAAAGAGAAGAAAAACTCAGAAAATCTCAGAAAAAACTCAAAGTCGCAGAAAATATGGAAAGTCGAAAAGAGAAAAGACCCTAGAGATACTTACAGTGCTATCAGCAAGAAGAGTATACTCGGTCTCCCTCGTGTCGGGAATAGGCACCATGAACCTCCTCGATACCCCGTTCACCACATAGGAGAAATGAGCTGGAGGCATAGGCGGATCAGTCGGCTCTGCTTCCCCGTACCCCTGAGCGATGGCTATCTTTACTAGCTTCTGCGGCATCCTCAACCGCGCCTCCATAAAGGTGGCATACGGGGTAGCAAAGTCGAAATACTCCTCAGCCGCCACACCAGCCTGATACCTCTCTATCTCATCCATCGACCAATGCCTAGGCTGCAGCATGAGCAGAGGAGGGTCATGAGGGGTAATGGCGCCTAAAGGAGGAACGTGACCGTGCTGCCTGGAGAAGCGGTCCCCCAGATAAATGATGTCACAGGTCAGCCCTGTCAGCCACCTCCTCTGCCTGGTCGCCACCAAGGCATCCCTTATCAGAGCTGATACCTCCCCCAGGGATAGAAGTCCACTCCCTCGTGGCCGTCCCTGTTGATAACAGGTCTCACCATCTTGTAATCAAAGGTAATCCGGGTCTTCCCGGTGAACTTATCCCTAGCCTCTCCCCTCCAGCGAATCATAGCCGGGAAGGTAGCCGGATCACTATGTTGGTTCCATGGAAAGAACCCGATCACTTCACAGAACTAGACTTGCATGTTCAGAACAAAAAAAGGTCATTTCTCTTATGAAAATCTCAAGACAGAAAAGTAAAAGAGAGAAAAGAAAGGTGATAGTACCTCAAGAGCAAAAGAAAAACAATCCATAGACGCAACCTTATTCCGGCTGTACAGATCCAAAGAGAAGTAGAGCTCAGCCAATCCGGCCTCACCCCAAGAGACCGCCCCAACCTCATCCAAATCCTCCAAAGAGTCAAGAAGGCAAAGCATTGCCAATGTCCCAGAGTTCGCAAAAATGGTGACTGACAGCAGCAACCACAGAAAAGCTCTCGCGAGCTGGTGGATCGTCACCTCATTGGCTGCAAACTCCACCATGCATCTCAGCACCTCAACCTCAACAAACCTCATCTCCATCCTAAGCCCCTTAGGACGGAGGTCAAATCCCACCAAAGCTCTAAACTTGGCCGCAGTGATGTGATCTCTCCAAGTCACAGGCCTCCCACTAAATCGCAAGCCGGTAATAGTAGTGAAGTCGGCGGGAGTCATCGTAATCTCTCCCCAGCTAAGATGAAAGATGTGAGTGGTGTCCCACCAAAACTCCGAAAGGACCTGAATCAACCCCTTACTCTTAAAGGTCACGTGAATACCTCTACCAATAGCCTCGATGAAAGAATCAAGCCCGGTAGCCATCACCAGCTGCTTAGGATTCACCCCATCCTTTTGGAAGTTGGGCATCCTATCCCATAACTTCACCGCCACCTCAGCGGGTCCCCTCGACTTGCTCTCCTGTAGGAAAACACAAAAAAAAATGTGTCAGTCCTTCATTTCATCTCAAAAGCATGCATATATTCACAAAAAAGGTGCACATATTATCAAAAAGAAGCATTCATGATAGATTTCTAGCATCATTTGCCTATAAAATGTGTCTTTCATCATTTGAAACACGTCATCTCGAGCACATAGCTCTCCCAAGCACAACAGTCCAATTTTCACAAAATTCTTTGCACATAAGTTTTAATTTTTCAAAATGGCATGCATGAATCCTTTTCATCGTCCAAAATCTTGTTTTCCCATCCATGATCAGAAATTGACCTAGTTCTAGTACATGCAAGGACTCCGTCACATTTTGACATTATTTTTCTTACTTTATTTTCAAAAAAATGGGTCATTCTCATATTTTTTCAAATAAATTGCAGATGCATATTTATTTATGTCCATAGTCTCATAGGTTAATCATCAAATTCCCAAAATCGTCAACAAAATCGCAAGAAAAATTCAAAAAAAAAATTCCCAAAAAATCAGGTCAAGCCCTAAATCAATCAAAATTCAACCAAAATCGACAAAATCAATCAAATCAAGAATGCTTACCCCAATTGATTGAGGTTTCATCAATTTGTGCTCCCTCTTACCGGGATAGAGCTTGGAAGGAGGAGTAGTGAAATCGTATTTCTGCTCGATTCGAACGAACTCCCTCTGCCTCCTCCTCGCGGTTTCCGACAAGGTTCTACGCGCTTGTCGATGCACAATGTTCCCCTCTTGATCGATCTTAACCTAGAGAAGCTAGGGAATTGAAGATTTTCAAAAATTTCTCTCGCTTTTCTCTCCTCTCTCCTCGGTAGAAACAAGCAACAATGGCTGTTTGCCCGTTTCAAATTCTATTTAAATTAATCTGGTGAAATAAGGTTCAGCGCCGTACGGCTTTTTTTTTCTCCACCTCATGCCGGGCGGCTTCATTCGCTCTGAGCTGAATTTACACTTTTGCCCCTAGACTTTCCATTTAGGCATACAATTCCCATTATCTTCTAACCAGAGTAATGTTGTTTCCAAGAAATCTCCGTTACCTTTAAGTAGAATGATGTTTTCTCGAAACACCTCCGTTACTTCCGTTATAACTGAATAATGCCAGGTAACACCCTCCGAATTGTCAAAACTCAAACTTTAGCAATCTCTATCTCTTAGATAGCGAAGTACGCTCTAGTTTTCTCAACTTTAGCAACCTCTATCTCTTAGATAGCGAAATACGCTTTAGTTTCCTCAACTTTAGCAACCTCTATCTCTTAGATAGCGAAGTACGCTTTAGTTTCCCGACTTTAGCTACCTCTATCTCTTAGATAGCGAAGTACGCTTTAGTTCTTCAACTTTAGCTACCTCTATCTCCCCGATAGTGAAGTACGCTTTAGTTTTTTCCAAACTTTAGCTACCTCTAAATCCTCGATAGCGAAGTACGCTTTAGTTTTCAAACTTTAGCTCCCTCTATCTCCTAGATAGCGACGTAAGCTTTAGTTTCTTTAGGTGACAACCTCCATTAATTGTCAAATCAGGTGACAACCTCCATTAATTGTCAATCAGGTGACAACCTCCATTAATTGTCAAATCAGGTGACAACCTCCATTAATTGTCAAACCAGGTGACAACCTCCATTAATTGTCAAACCAGGTGACAACCTCCATTAATTGTCAAATCAGGTGACAACCTCCATTAATTGTCAAATTAGGTGACAACCTCCATTAATTGTCAATCAGGGGACAACCTCCATTAATTGTCAAACCAGATGACAACCTCCATTAATTGTCAATTAGGTGACAACCTCCATTAATTGTCAAATCAGGTGGCAACCTCCATTAATTGTCAAATCAGGTGACAACCTCCATTAATTGTCAAATCAGGTGACTCCTCCATGAATCATCAAAACCTCAAGGATCCTAGACATGATCCTAACTATCTAGTGAGACTTGAACTACGACCAAGGCTTGATTCCCTCAGGATACGTAGGTAGCCTTTCATAAAGGTCCAGCCATCCGACCACATTGGTCACCCTTTTCCCTTCATCACTCCTCAATGGTGAAGTAGCCTTTCATAAAGGTCCACCCATCTGACCATATTGGTCACTCCCTTCATCTGGCATATCCCTAGTAGGATCAGCCATTTGACCTCCTAGGTCACTTTCTTTCCATCTTCCTAGCAAGGGACCAGTTTCTCCTCGCCATTCCCCAGTGGATTCCGAACTACGATCATGGCTTGATTCCTCCGGGATACGTAGGTAGCCTTCTAAAGGTTCAGCCACTCGACAACCTTGGTCACCCAATCCGTCTCGGCAGTTCACCAGATTGGATCATCTTTTATCGACAACCCCACTCGCCCTACAAGTGACATTGCCGAGGGGCTTCTGTAAGTACCCAAATCTGGCTCATGCCTTCCGATTAAGTTTCCTGGCAATTCCCCGAACTTTCCTAAAGTTCAGGGGCAATTCTGGAACTTTCCCAAACCTTCCAAGGGGTGAAGGACCTGCTAGGAATTAAAATTCCAAGCAGTCCCTCGCTGGAAGGGAGCTTCTAGGCGCCACCTTGCATAGTTCTAGAAACAGGCTGAGTCATCAAAGGATAAGACCGCACGGCTTCATTAGCCAGAGGTTAATGCCGCACGGCTTCATTAGGAAGCACAAATCTGCTTATAAATAGAGGTCTCCTCTATTCATTTTGACATACAATTTTGAGCATTGTTACTCTGCCAAATTCAAACCACAAATTTCCAGCAGCCAAAACCCACTCAAAATCACCTCCCTCCTCTCCAAAATCCATTCAAAGTCACTCCTTCCTTAGGAAAACCCCAAGGGAGATAGAGGAACACCACCATTGGTAACCTCCTTCCTTTCTCTTTGAAATATATTTTTTATCTTGTTATATTGCTCATTTTCTATTTATCTTGCCATTTCTTGCCTTTATATGTGAATTATTGTCATAAAAATCAAGTCTTTACCATGTAGACATAATATCCCCCTTTCCCCTAATCACATAGGATTCATGGAGAATCCATCCCAAGGATGAACAAGGGTCCACTAGTGGCTTGTTCTAGGGTGAATTCCTCACATGATGATGTGAAAAATGTCATCTTTATTACATAACAATGTCACCTTTACATTAAAAATGTCATCTTTAGTTTCATAATGTCATCCCCTTCCCATTGACCTTGCTTCCAAGGATTGTCCACCTAAAAGGTTCTTAAAGGACATAGGAAAGCCTCAAGGTCTTCCCTTTACATTCATAGTCTTAGCTTTCATAGTGTTCATTACACTTATGTTCATAAAAATGCAATCTTTACTTTCAAATGCAACTCCCCATGTCCTTTATGGTTGGATCACTCTCCAAGGATTGCCTAGTGAATTTCCTAAGGCACGAAAGGCATAGGATGAGTATAAAGATCCAATCTTTATATCCCTCCCCTTAGTCCCTTTGGTACTTGAAGCATCTCTTGGGGTGTAGCGGTGTAAAGGTCTCATCTTTACATCGTTTCCTCCACATAAAGATGCCATAGTCGAAGTCCCTTTAGAGACGGACGAACCTTAGCCCCTACATCTCCGATCATCACTTGAGACGAGCATAAATGTCCCTACTAAAGCTCAAATCGTCTCAAGATGTAGGATTGATGGGTAAAGGCTCTTCCTTTTTAAAGAGTCTCATTCTTGGACTATAAAAAGGTGTCCCTCCATATCGATCACATATGACCGAAGGTCACTTAATGATGATCATAAGTCCAAGATGAGCACGGGATCAAAATCCCGAATACATAAAATCTAAGGAATCCCGAGCGATAACCAACTCATGGTTTATACGCCCGGAAGACAACTTGGCACATTCCCTCCCTTTTCAAATCACACACACACACACGAAAGCACAAAACAAGCACGAAAGTTGGATCTAGGAAGACTTGCTTCGACAAGGTTCCTTGGGTGAACGCCGAACGTTCTTCCCAAGGAGTAACTTAACCTCCGGACCCTATTCCTTTTTTTCATAGTTTTGAGGAAAATAAAATGGTGTGGCGACTCTATTTTTTCAATTTAAACCGGATGTCTTCAAACCGATGTGAAGCGGTGACCCCTTCATACGAGAAAGCGGTTCAACACAAAAAACGCCGCGATCTTGGGCACACATTCACAACGACGGGAAGAGCCAATAACCGTTTCTGGCGCCAACAACCTGTTCTGGAACATTCCGGGATAATTCCTCCTAGGTCCAAAATGAATAATTCTCTATAGGTCCTTTTGCATGGAGAAAGACTTAAAAGTACTTCCTTCGCAAGAAACTTATAAAAAGTTCTCGGGAGTCTCAGAATGGACCAAAAGTTTACCAAAATGCCCCCAGTGTACTTTTATTGAGTAAAAGGCACTTTTATTGGGTCGCGAGTCAGATTGGGGTACTCACAAAGCCGCTCGGCAACGTAACTTATGGAAGAAGTGAGGTTGTCGATAAGAAGGATCCCAAGCCTAATGAGCGGCTGGTGGGAAAGATAGACTAGAGTAGTCAAATTGCCGAACCTGCTGGGGATATGGCAGATGAAGGAAAATGATTGATGTGGTTGGATGGCTAGACCTTTGGAGAAAGGATTCCTACGTATCCCTAGGAGGGAATCAAGCCGGGTCGTAGTTCGAAAATTGACTATTTGGTTGCCAACAGGGGTGTTGGGCGAAATATACTCAAAGAAGATAATGATCTATAGCTATTTGAGATATATTTTAATACCTGCACTGTGCTTACCTGTAGCTTTGATAAAGACTTGCCGTGTGGAACGGGCTTGGATGAAGACTTGTCGTGGAACCGGGCTTTGATGAAGATCTGCCGTGCAAACGGGCTTTAGTGAAGACTTGCCGTGCAAACGGGCTTTGATGAAGATGTGCCGTGCAAACGGGCTTTGATGAAGACGTGCCGTGCAAACGGGCTTTGATGAAGACGTGCAGTGCAAATGGGCTTTGATGAAGATGTGCCATGCAAACGGGCTTTGATGAAGACGTGCCGTGCAAACGGGCTTTAATGAGGACGTGCCGTGCAAATGGGCTTTAATGAGGACGTGCCGTGCAAATGGGCTTTGATGAGGATGTGTCATGCAAACGGGCTTTGATGAAGACGTGCCATGCAAACGAGCTTTGATGAAGATGTGCCATGCAAACGGGCTTTGGTGAAGATGTGCCGTGCAAACGGGCTTTGATGAAGACGTGCCGTGCAAACGGGCCTTGGTGAAGATGTGCCGTGCAAATAGGCTTTGATGAAGACATGCCGTGCAAACGGGCCTTGATGAAGGTGAGATGAGGCAGAAAACACCACCTGCAGGGTTTGAATTCTTTTGTCCGAATTTTGGTTAGAGGGACAGTCCTCATGATCCGATTGTGCTCATTTGATTATTATATCTCAAGGGGGGGAGGGGAACACAATACTCCAGGTACTTTATTTGACTATGCTACTTTGTTAGCACATTTTGTACAAGATTAAACTAGGTTATTTGTTACCTTGATTGCACGAGTCCATTCGCTTTTAAAAAATGGGATGATGATTGTATTAGATGATTGGCTTTGCCGGATTTGTATATGAGATGATGTGTTGAATCTGTATCGGGTGAGTGTGTATAGGGATGTATGTGGTGGAGTTAACCCTCTCCCATGCATTTACATTTTGGTATATGGGATGATTATATGTGGATATGTGTGTATGGGAGGTGTATTGCAGCAACAGCGAGTCAGGAGTGCCCTGGGAAGGCAGGCTTGCAGCAACTTTGCTGATGTCTGATGTTGGCCAAGTGTGTCGCCCGACATGTCTTGCCGGCTTGGCAAGTTATGTCGCACGGCTAAGGAAAGCTCGTAACAGGCCTTTTTAACCCAGCTCAGGATTCATTTAAAGACATTGCCTTTTCAAGATAAAAAATCCCAACAGCCCCAATTTGAGAGATACGCGATTTCTTTGACAAAGATTGAAACTTTCAACCGCAATGGAGCATTACAACAGAGAAATAGCTTCCCGGGAGCATCAATTTCACCAAGACTTCGTTGAAATTTAGCATTTTCACCAGAAACAACATAGGAAACTTATTGATAAGAGATATAGCATGCCATGCATTTGGTCTTTGAAAGATTGGAAGATTGATTGGGATCTGCTCCGAGCTGCTTCTTGCTTTTGGGATTCGGAGTGACATGTGTTCACCTTGTCGTACAATGACTTGACACCGACAATGGAAGATTTCCGAGCATTGACAGGCCTGAGTGAAACGAAGACCGTAGCATTCCCACGAGATGGACGGTCGGTTACGGGGCAATTATCAGACTTCTTGAGCTTACCGGCAGATCAGGTAGCACACATGATTCTTGATGATATGATTATATATTTGACCCGGATGGCCAGATTGCATCTATCCAGTCCTGAGCTGTTCGATCTTTCTACATCTCTGGATATATTTATACTGCTTACCCTGTCGGCCCATTATTTCTGTGGATACATCGGAGTCTGCCCGGGTACATTGCTGGAGATTGTTAGACAACTCAGGGGTGATCGAGGTGTGGACCTTCGCCAAATCCAGTCTGGACAGGGAGAGATGGATATTTTACCGCTGCTGCTGGCTAAGACATACCATGGCATTGATAGGCTGACATGAGGATCTGATTTTATGGGTGCAGGCAGCCCCAGTTTACTATCCTTATGGCTTTCCGAGAGATTGCGCTTGATCATGCCATTACTCGAGGGGCATACAACAATTAATAAAAACACATTTTAAATTAATTAAGCATGCATAAATAATGAATTAATCTAGCATATCCCTATAAATTCAATTTCCAGAAATTTAAAGCATCCAGATTAATACATAAACATATCAGATTGTAAACACATTCACAGTTAGCGTGTGATCTGTTCAACAAACCGATTCCCGCCAGATTGGGCAACTTTTGTCGCGTGACAGAGACAAGCTTTGTCGCGTGACACAAGCAGGTTCTGTCGCGTGACACAGTCACTCTTTGTCGCGTGACACAAACATGGTTTGTCGCGTGACACAAGATGACAATTTGCAGATTTCCAGAATTCAATCAATTCTAATCATAAAGCAATTAAATCAAGCAAACAACTTTTACATATTTAATTCATCACAATCAGAAAACGATTTTCACATTGTTTCACATAAACAATAATAATTCTACCGCATACAAAACATGCAATAAGCATATAAACGATTTATATCTTGATTCTAGCATGTTAATTCAAACTTAACCATACGAACGGGGCTCTGATACCACTGTTGGGTTTTATGGGTCCATCAAGCCAATGAATAAGCATCTAAATAACACAAAACCCAAGCCCTAAGATCCGTTCTATACGATTAAATTGAATTCCTATGAGATAGAATTTACCAACCTTAATTGATTTTCGGTCTTGAGCTATCGAACAATTTGTCGGTGTGATTTTGAATCACAATCTTCGATCTTCAAAACCTTTCAATCTTCGGATTGGAACTCTAGGCCTTGATCGTTAAACGAGCGAAGACCCTCTATTGTTGTATCCACACGTAAGAATGAACCAAGAACGGTTCTTGAGGATTGCTAGATCCTTAAACCCTTAGGAAGAATATTGAGAGAACTTTTGTTATGATTTTCTTGAGGAAATTCGGCTAGGTTTTGGCTGCTCACAGACTCTTATTTATACTACATTAGTATTAGAGTTTGTGCCCTAATTAAATTAGGAAACCAGCTCTAAACAGCCTATGTGGCTTTAAGTTGTCGCGCTACAACTTAAGGCAATCCGCCTTTCTGGCATAAGTTGTCGCGCTACAACTTAAGGCAATCTGCCTTTCTGGCATAAGTTGTCGCGCTACAACTTAAGGCAATCTGCCTTTCTGGCATAAGTTGTCACGTGACAACTTAAGGCAGATCAGGAACTCTCAATTTTCTTCCTTTGGTTTAATCAATTCATTCTAATTGTGTGTGACCAAATAGGATTATATTATGTTGGCAATGAGCTCGATCATATCGATCCTCATAAGACATAAGCGGACTCTAGCAAGCCATTATGTCTACCCAAATAATATAACGTAAGAGTTCACGTTTCCAATGGTACACTTCCATTTCTCCCTTTGTCTCATGATGTTATATTGAACACAAGTCATGGTCCACGTCAACTTGTATTTGTTCAATGCTTTCTCGATCTTGAGTATAATGATAGTCCAATTATATTGGGGTGTGGCCACACGCTTTCATCATTATCACTCATCGAGGGGCCCAAGCAAAACATCTCTCTTCGAGGGACAAATTCCATCTTGAATTATCATCCTTCCCATCATGAATCCGATCATGCCAAAGATAGCCTTTATAGATATCGTGTTAAGATACCATTTGACTAAAATCAAACATGACTTTCATCATATGTAAGGTCATGATAATCTCAGGTCTAGGGACTAAATGAAGTGACCATATGAGATTTAATTATGACATTTGACCATGACATAAATCTCATACGGGTCAAGTCCAGTCACTTGTTCTCTAACAAGTACCCATAATTTCAATGTGCATCTCTATGCATATAATCATCATATGATTATCCATTGACAATTATACTAATTATTCTCTTAATAATCAGGGACGGAGATTATTACAACAAATATGCAAACTTTATAATAATCAAATAATAAACATAAACGATAAAGATGATACATAACGGTTTTCAGTTAAACATAACTAAAGCCTAGGGCATTACACCAACAGTTTCCTCATAGGAAATGAAGCTAAGATAGCAGCCAAGCGTGCCCGCAGCCAGGCACCGGGGCTACCTCCTTCAATCAACCAAGGGACTACCGGGGCAAATCTCATCAGAATCCCTCAGAGTCCGGAGATGCTAACTATGTCAATATCCTCGTGCAGGCAGACCCTGAAGCAGGCAGATACATCAAGTTCAACTGTCGTTTCCAACATTTTGGAGGCAGATTGGAAAGAAACACTGAGCATCGCCATGATGCGGGCACACAAACCCCCTGTCTCCAATCGAAGATTCGTCAAGCATTCTTCAAGCCAACTCTCTGCCCCGCCCGGTGCGAAGAGATTTTCGTGATAAAGGTCAACAAGCTTACCGTCATACTCTGTCTCGAGTGCATGGACGTTGTATGGGATGTCCTCCACGAGGAACTTCCCGAGCCCCTCTTCTCCAAAAGTGGCATGATGTTTTCCTAGTCGCTTCCAAAGCAACGCACCAGACACAATACGTCCCTACGTTTGGGTTGAGCCGTCGATGGTGACGAATCGTGACTCTCCGGAGTCGAGGACGCGATGCACTCCGCAAGAAGATCCCACGCATACATATGCTCGATTTCGGTTTCGAGGACGGCACCCGTTCCGATCAGGTCACCTACGACCATGGCTCCAACACCATGGAGATTGTCAAGCTCAACGTCCAGTATAGGCAGCTATCCGACAATTGGAAGCAACTTGTTGACACGACAAAGAACCCTTCTGATCAAGTGACTGACGACGACTTCGTCAACATCATCTATTCCAGATATCCTGATGATACCAAGGATCCGGTCCTTATTATCAGATTCTGCAATGCCAAAGTTACCCTCAATGACTGCCTGCTCATGGTAAACGAGGCTGAATGAACTCTCGCCCGAAAGAAAACTTTTTAGAAGTTTTGAAAAAGGGAGTCGCCACGCCATGCTTAGAGGTGCACTTCTGAAAACCTTTCGAAAGAGAGTGGGTTCGGGGGTCAGGTTACGTGTTGGGAAGAACCGAGAATTCACCCAACACGCCTCGTCCGTAGACGAGTCTTTCTAATTTAGACATCCAAATAATTCAAAAGACGTGCAAAAAATGATAATAGACAAGTGCGATTAAACATGAATTTTATTGACTAAAGGAGATCATTACAATTTGTAGACCAATTGTCCGGGAGGCCACATCCCTTTACAGCAAACAGGAACAGATTACAGGAGAAAATAAGTCCTCTGCAAAGGATCACATCTCGTCGCGTGACATAAGATTCCTTTGTCCCGATATGTCGCGTGACATCATGGTCACCTTGCAGAGGCTCACAACCAAACAAATCTCCGTATTTTCAAATGAAACAAACAAAACTAGATCTAGGAACCGAACGATATAAACAAGCTACTAAATACTAAAACAACCGAACGTACAAACTACAACTGAAACATGGTCCCTGCTGATGGTCACGACATGTCGCGTGACACAGGACTCCTCATGTCCACATATGTCGCGTGACATGTGTTTACCATCTGCAGGTACCTCACAAATTGAGATGCAGATCCAACAATTACACAACAATTACATCAGCAACAGTAATAACAATACGAATTAAACGCGAATCGATCAAAGGAGTGTGGATATGGAAGATCCACACTCCCTTGATATCCAAATTGCAAATCCAAATAGATCACATCATAATCAAGCAATTGGACTCAAGTAGAAGCTATTTAAACAGAGAGATTAGCTGCCACTTGATAACTGCGAGGCGTAAGGAGCCTAATTATCAAGTGGAGAAGGAGAGAAAGTAATCAAAACAAATAGATGAGCGAGAGAGAGAGAGAGGAGGAGAGAGGGTTACCCTTGTAGTCCTCAACTCTCACACCAAGTTAGGTGCAGGAGTCTTCAATTCAACTTCGAGATGGAGATCTGAGCACGAACTGAGAGCTAAACTGAGAGGTTTCAAGTATATAGGGAAGTAGAGAGGGAGTTGGGTTGAAGATAGGTGAGAGGTGAGGGAATTGGAGGGGAATTGGGTGGTTTTGGTATGAGAGAGAGAGAGAGAGAGGAGGTTTCGGGGTGATTTGGGCGGGGTTTCCTCAGAGGTTAAAATTGATCCCAAACCGAGAGGGGTAGGGTCTTATTTATAGGCCGCAGCCTATGGTCACTTTGTGTCGCACGACGTAACGTAACCACTTTCCATGCCTCGACTTGTCGCGTGACACAAGGTGACCATAACCGTTTTTGGCGCCAAAACTGATTCTCGAACCTTCCTAGGTAATACCCAAAAAGTCCAAAACAGTTTTATTCTCTTTAGGTCCTTTAACTCGAGCAAAGTACAAAAAGTACTTCCTTCGCGAGAAACATATGAAATGTTTCCGGAAGTCTCTGAATGGACCGAGAATTTACCAAAACGCCCTAAATGCCATTTTTATTACTTAAAATGCATCCGGAAAGGTCACGAATTTGGATTGGCGTACTTACAGAGCCCTCGGCAACGTCACTTGGCGGAAGAAGTGAGGTCAAGTCGATACAAATAAGACCCAATCCCAATGAGCGGCCGGGGAATGGAGGCCGAGGGTTAGACGGTCATCCGGAGAATCGTACATGCGACCGTGCGGTTGTCACCCAAACCTCATCGACTGTCACTCATCGCCTCGATCGTGGCGGTCGTCAACCATCATCGCGACTGCGGCGGCCACAACCATCATCTCGATCAGGCGGTTTTCACCTCATCTGATCAGCGTAGTGGTTGCCACCCATCATCCGATCAGGCGGTTGTCACCCATCATCTGATCAGTGGCGGTTGTCACCATCATCTCGATCGTGCGGTTGTCACCCATCATCTGACCATGCGGTTGTCACCCATCATCTCCGTGTGGTTGTCAACCATCATCTCGATGTGCGTCGTCACCATCATCTCGATCGTGCGGTTGTCACCTATCATCCGATCAGTGCGGTTGTCACCCATCATCCCATCGTGCGATTGTCACCCATTATTCGATCGCAACCATCATTCAACGACCAGTTGCGGTTGTCACCCATTATCTGACTGTGCGGTTGTCACCCATTATCTGACTGTGCGGTTGTTACCCATTATCTGACTGTGTGGTTGTCACCCAACATCTGACTGTGTGGTTGTCACCCATCATCTCGTAGCTCTCGCTGAGGACCGGTGCTAAGGTTCATCTTTGCTGGGGATAGATATAGCCGCCGAGGGTCCTATGCTACTAACCGTCAACAGATTGATCTGGGACCACATTTACCGTGACGAGGGGTTGCTTGCTGGGCAGCGGAATCTTGCTTTGGCGGTGGGACTCTAGCTGTGGTCAAGGGGGCCAAGACTTTTCTAACACTGCCGGGTGACGATGACTGCACCGCTTGTCGGGCAAACGGAAAGGTTTGTCGGCGATTCGGGCCTCTTGTGTCCCTAGCTTTCTGCTTGGCAAACCGGGGACTTCGCGAATGCTGGCAGCCGCCTCTTATTGACGGGCGACGATGCTGGGGCTTATGGCTTTTGACATGCCCCCGGGGAAGATCTCAGATAGGCATAGACTCTTCCATCTCTTGGTTACGTTTGAGGAGCAATCTTTTAGATTTGCTCGCTAACCGTTGTACACCGACATGATGTGGAAAAGCGATACTTGACACGCTATGGGCCTAATTTACTGCGTAAAGCTTGTTAGTAAAGGTTAGAAGCTATGTTAGCTTGTGTGCATTGAGTCTCTGCTCGCCTGGGAGCGCGGGAGAAAGGTGTCACATGCTTTATTGTATTGACAAAGTTGGCTTTGCCGAGTTTATAAGCATAAGTTTCTCGGAATTGCTTTTCGGGGTAATCGTGTATAGTGGTACATATGGTGGGGAAGGGTTCTCTCCCATGCAGTAACATGTGTGGTACAAGGTGTATCATAGCAATGACGACGAGCCGAAGAAGTGTCACGAAACCACTTGCAGAGGGACCTCCGAGGCTTCGTCGGATGCAATTGGGCATGTCGCCCGACACTATGCGTCCTGGTCTGTGCACGTGGCCCCCGTCGCACGGACTAGACGCAGGCTCGTGAACAGGCCTGAAGCCAGCCAGCTCCGGCCCCATCTCGTGTGTCATTGCTTTTTCAACAAAAGGGCACTAGTAGTCTCGGGCTTGACAAACAAGCGACTTCGTAACAAAGTTTGGAACTTTTCAATCATCCTGAGCAATATAACGAGGAAATAGCTTCTCGGGAACATCAATTTCGCCAGGAATTTATCTGGGGTTTCACAATTTCTACCAAAAGCACTCATGGGAAAATCATTGACAAGCGCTATGGTATGCCGTGCCTCGGTTTCCTTTCAAGAAGCTGGAGAGTAGATCGATTTGTCTCAGAAGCAGCCTTCGCATTTTTGGGACTCCGGAGAGGCATGTGTATTACTTTGTCATACAATGATGCCGACGTAGACTACGGAGGATTTCAGTAGGCATTGACGGGCTTGGAGTGAGGTGGAAACCGTAGCATTCCCTCGAGACAAAGCAATGGCCGGTTGTGGAAACAAAGCTTATCGATTTCTTGTGCACACGCCAAGATCGTGTGGCTCCCATGGTTGTCCGGTGTTGGAGTTTGATAGACTTGACCCGGATGGCTCTGATGCGATCTCTTTCTCACCCACTGCCTCCGATCGATCTCTACTTCGCTAGATGTGTATGTACCTTGTTCTCCTTGCCGCCTACTACTTTTGCGGTAGCTGATGCCTGAGCCCTCGCTGTGTGCGCTCTGCCCGGAGGTTGTCGTAAAGCTTAGGGGTGACCGAGGCGTGAATCTTCATCAAATTCAGTCCGGCCAAGGGAAGATGGACATCGTACACTCGCTATTAATGCCGAGAACTTATCACGACCTTGATAGACTCGCCGGGGATCCGATTCTCATGGGCGCTGCAGCCCCACTCGTTATCACTTATGGCTTTTTGAGAGACTCCCAGTAGCTTGGATTGGGCCATTACCGAGAGGGTCAAACAATGTAATGCCTCGTGACCGGACAACGCAGACATCGGGGGACGCAGCGGATGATAGTTGGCAGTGTGAGATTGACACGATACTGGAGACTCGCCGATCTGGACGAACTTCCGGATTCCAGGATGGGAACTAAGGACCATGAGAGAAGTTCGGGGACGGGTCGGTGGTATCTCAGATCACTGCCGGGCTACATGTGTCTTCATTCCGTATCCCATCACCGGTAAGCAGCAGTCAATTTCGGTATCCCTCACCGAATTATTCGGGCTTTGAGAGAGAGGTCGATGATCATGCTATTCCGATGATCATGCACCAGAGCCCCCTGAATTTGTGTGCATTTCTTGGACGCGATCTTTCTTGGAGGGTTTTTTCTTTTCCCACATCGGACGCTTCTTCGTCGTGCTAAGGAGGGTTTACATTCTTGACCACGCGCGAGTATCTCGATTTGGTATGCAGGGAGCAACAGTGGTCCCGGTGCACTGGGCGATAGAGGCTCGCCGTAGTGGAATACTTAGGAGCAGAGTACCCATCCAAATTCTGGCTCTTTTTCGAGATGCAGAGGCCCGAGGAAATCCGAGATAATGTTACTCGGTGATGCCGCTCGAGGATTATCTGGAGGCGGGAGATACGTGAGAGATGCTGCGAGGGGATGATCCAGAAAGTGAGTGCTCGTAGAGAGGCCTTGCGACAAGAGAGAGCCGCTGTGGCCGCCCGAGGAGGGGCACCTGAGAGTCTCGTGCATTGAACCACCGGCGCGCGTTATTCTCGAGTTGGGACTGGGCTCAAACCGACTTATTCATACATTCACTAAGCCAAAGACCTCCCTGGGACTAAGGAAGAGAGAAAAGACGAGGGGAGTACCAGTTCGGGAGCTGTGACGAGCTTCTAGACACTTTTCCGAGAGATGGAAGACTCTTTATTTTTCTTTCGCTTGCCTTTTTGGGAGAGATATTTATTTGAACAAAATTTGGAGTATCCACTTTAATTACCTTAATGCATAAATTAAGATGCTGAAATTTTATTTCCTTTTTTTTTTATTCGCGAGCGTTGTTATTTGAATCAAAAGTAGGCCGTGCTTCGAACTCATCAAAAAGAATATTAATTCCAAATAAAGCCTTTGAAAAGCCTTGAAAACTCGTAATCCAAAACACATTTTGGCAATACAAAACAGCACTTTGCAAAGCATTTTAGACCGAACCACAAGTGGTTTGCCTACGTTCCCCCTTTTGCTTAAGAGGAGACTAAGGGGTTCAGGTCTCCGTAGTTCGACTCAATCAACTTTGTGTTTAAAGAAAGGGGAAGGCAAAGAGAGGGGACATGATGCAACTCCCCGTTTTTTTACCTAGATCGCCCTTTTAGTATTTTCTGTTCTAGTGGGTATATTCTTTTAGCACCGGCGCGTCCACTTTATTTTTTGCAAATAGATCCGCCTTTTGAGAGGTTTCTCGGCCTCATCTCGGGACAATTTTATTGTGCCTTTATTTTTATTTCTTTTCTTCTTATTTTTTTTTATATATTTACTGAAGAGGGGAAATGACTCGGATTAAACATAATACCTTCCGCAACTTATCACCGTTGACGGGTGCAAAAAGGGTTACCATCTAGATTCGCTAGTCGCATTGCTCCTCCGAGAATATCTTCTTTACTAAAAACTGGTCCGAGCCCAAACGGTGCCCATTTACCCAATGCACCGCTTCCGATTTCCAGGCTTGGATCTTGAGAACCAAATCACCGACTTTGATGTCTCGGGCTTTACTTTCTTGCCAAAAGCACGGGCCATTCTTCCTGCGGGCAATCTCCGATTATGCTCCATGGCTTACCTTTAATCTGCGTTCATCTAGCGGTGCCAACTCGCTGTATCGACTTTGGAGCCAATCAATCTCATTCACCTCATTCTCAAGCTAACACCTCGAGGGATGGAATTTCTAACTCGATGGGCATAACTTAGCTTCCATTCCGTAGGTCAAAGCATATGGGGTTGCAGCCGGTAGCCGTTCGAATAGAAGTGCGGTAGCCCCATAATGCTAAATGTAACTTCTCGGCCATGACCCGATCCCTTCCTCGTTCGGCCATCTTCTTAATGATCCTTTCCAAATTCTTATTTAGCGACTTCAACGGCACCATCTGCGTCATGTGGCTTTGTATGGGCGGTAAGATTTGTGACCGCTTGACCCACCGTATTCGGCAAGGCGTGCGATCGAGTCCCTCCCTCGAAATGGGTTCCATTGTCGAAATAATCTCATTTGGGACTCCGTATGCGGCGGTAAGATGCAATGTTCCTTTATGAAGCGAGCCATTTTCTAATAGCCGTGAGCACTTTATAAGATGCAGACCACTTCGTGGAAGTAATCACACGCAAGAATTACGAATGAGTGCCCATTTCTCCCGGATGGAGTTATCCTCCCAATGACGTCAATACCCCGTGTTGCGAAGGGCCGTGGAGTTTAAGGTCATACAAGAGAGGTCATGGAAGCAGGATATGGTTCAAGTTGCCGAGAATCGCCGGCATTTATCATAACGGGCTTCACGCACAAATTGAATACAAATCCGCCCATAGTAATCCGTAAGTAACTCCACCGATAATGCTATGCATAAGAGATCCTAGCGTTCATATGAGGTCCGCGAGAAACCGTTATGAACATCTTCCCATTACTCTTTGGGCCTTTTCCTTGCCGAGCACAGGCAAGGTGAGAGGGCAACCTTCCCTTTTCTTCCACAATTCATTGCCGAGTATAACGTACTAAGCCGATAGCCTTTTCAAAAGCTTGCGCACTCTTGGCATGAATACCTTTTTAGGTCTCCTTCTTTATCCAACTATGGGAAAGATGCTTCACCATGCTTCGAGATATTGGAAAATCCGACTATACCACGGCTATCATCGACGGTTTCGACCTCTATTTCACGAGCAGTATGCAGTGGTTTTCTCGCCTACCTACCCCCGAACAGCTTAATCGACTTTCCTTCCCGGTATTTCTACCAAAGAAGCTTCAGAGTGGCCAGTGGGCATCGCCGGGAATCTGTTCTTGTCTCGCGGTAGGAATTGAAATGACACTCAATCCTTGGGCGACTGAGCGAGGCCTCTATAATGTAAGAATGGTACATTCCTGGGAGGCATGGATCTATGATTTTTCCATTTTGTTCATGGCGGCTCGATTGATTATCACCGAGAATCACCGAACACTTCCCTGTTCTTCCACATGTCGCTCAAGGGCAGCTTTCTAGACCGGCTTATACAAGCTTCGTATTCTACGCATTGTTGCAATGTAACGGTGAAATTCAACTTGATAGCTATGGGGGTATGCATATCATTCGGGTCTACTGCGATTACCATCCCGATGCGCATTTCCTCTTTTTGTTTGCCGCCCCATCGAAGAACAATCGCCACCGACATTGCTATTTTCTATAACAAGAATCCCTTCATGCTCGAAACCGGAGATCCGGTCCTCTGGGAGTGCATGCTTTGACTGGGAGATCGGCCCAATTGATCTGCCAGAGCTTGTCCCTTGATTGACTTCCAAATCACATATTTGATATCAAACTCAGCCAAAAAGAAGGTCAACTTCGCCAGCTCCTGGGTGGAAATGTTGCCTCTATCACCTTGAAACAAGTATCTCGATCGGATCCATCTGGAGATCACAGTGCACTTTGTGTGAGATAACATATAATGCTTTAATTTTCCCGACCACCCAGATCGTGGCTGCGCATGTCTTCTCGAGGCGTAGAGTAGTTCAACTCACTCCCTTGGGAAGAT
Organism: Adenophora triphylla var. japonica; assembly: GCA_022495995.1. Taxonomy (NCBI): domain Eukaryota; kingdom Viridiplantae; phylum Streptophyta; class Magnoliopsida; order Asterales; family Campanulaceae; genus Adenophora; species Adenophora triphylla. The sequence goes on from JAFEMH010007247.1 coordinate 88,274, forward strand.
TTACGACTAATCGAAATATATGGCATTCTCGATCTTAGAGTCTTTCTTCTCTTGCGCTAGCATGGCTCAGATAAGCTTCGTCTCGACACTGGGTCGAGATATAGAAGTAAAGGCTTGTCTCCATGAGGTGGGCAGAGAATAGGAGGATTAACAAGGTAAGCTTTGATTCTCTCGAAAGCTAGTTAGCATTCCTCATTCCAAACCACTTCCCGATTCTTCTTCAATAGCTTAAAGATTGGCTCGCGATGATAGAGGTCAACCGGTTGATGAATCACGATGTACTCGTAAACGGCCCATGAAACCTTTCTACTTCAAAGACAGGTCTTCGGTGGCTTCATCTCGACAATCGCTTTGACTTTCCTTCCCCGGGATCTCACTTCGATGCCTCACTCTTGTGACCATGTAGCCCAAAACTTTACCCCGGATGACCCCAAAAGTGCCTTAGCTTGGCTAGATTTAGTCTCATGGAATGCTCCGAGAGAGTCTGTTGCCAAGAACTTCCTTAAATCCTGTGAAGTGCTTTGTCCATCCGAACCCTTTTCGAGTGAATAATCATATCGTCCACATACACTTCAATCTCCTTGTGGATCATGTCAGAAACAGGGTAGGTGATTTCGCTTCTACGGTAGGTAGCCCTAACATTTTTCAAACTCCAAAGCCGGCATCACAAACTGTAACTTGATAAGTACCCCCGAGGAGTGGTAGAATTCCGTCTTGCCTTGATCTTCTTACGCCATCTTAATGCGGTTTGCATAGCACATAAAACCGTCGACAAAGGATTTGACTTCGTAGTTCACGGTTGCATCTACCGGCATGTCGATGTTTGGCAACGGGAAGTCATCTTGGGGCAGACCTTGTTAAGATCCCGGGTCTACACGAGCTCGAACCTTCCCATTCGCTTTTGTGACAGTAACTATATTTGCCGACCAGGGTCGGATATTCAATCACCTTGATAAAGCCCACCCGTAAAGGTTTCTCAATCTCTTCTTTGACTTGCGGGGACCACTCGGGCTTGATCCGCCTCAATTTCTATTTTATTGGCTTAATCTACGGATCCAGGAGTATAGGTGCTCTACAATAGAAGTATCCAGCCCGGAGCGTGTCTTTGTAGGACCGAGGCAAAGACGTCTCACGAACTCTTTAAGCAATTCAATCAGTGGCAACTCGCTCATCTCCAGGAGAAGAAGCTACCAATTTGTGTTTCTTTGGGTTCTTCGGATGTTCAGTGTATTCACTATTGTCAATACCTCGTCGGCGGCTTGGGCCAGACTTTCCTTTTGTTCGCAAACACTGCTTTGAAACATTTTCTAAAGTTTGTTCATCTATTAGGTCTGCATTATATTCAATTGAATTAGACTTGAATTAATTTTTAAATCTTGATGGTTAACTTTATTTAAAGCGTTGATTGTTGGGTTGGTATTACGGGATACTGAAATTCGACCAATTTATTCAAAGCATAGTGGAAACACGGTGTTTACAACTCGAAGATGATCTTCCGTCGTGAGGACATCGGATCGATCGGAAGACTCAAATTCAATCACAAGAGACTACGGGGACCCGGCTCGGGACGTGGGGGACAGGTTTAGACTTAGAGGGACAAGGACGAGGTTTGAGCCCCGAAGCTTTCCGTCCTTAGTCTCCTGTCTCGCATATTTGGTCCACGAAATGAAGTCCAGGTTACGCAGCGGCTACTGCTCGCGACCGGTCTTCAAACCATTCCGTCTGCCACTAGCCCACTTTTCCAAACTCCTGACATGGCTACCGCCCTCCTTATCGGAGGGCCCAGAGTCGTCGAATCTCCGAGATCTTGACAAGAGCAAACCATGCACGAGGCAACTTCTCTGTAGACACATCATTCTCGGATTCGCGATGCCCCTATTTCTCAAACAATTCTGTCAAGTCACCGTCAATATCTAAAGGATACGCACCACGAATCTTGTGCCTGACGGGTTAAATCAGAGTAAACTTCTGGCTTAGGTTGCGTAATCGGGTCCCGGACATTATAACTATTCTCGTAGGTGGTGATCACACACGGCCTTTTGGGCAAGCTGTCAAACATTTCTTTCATCGGGTTTGGGCTGGCGGCAAACTTCCGAATCGTTCTCATTCTATCTTCCATTTTGGCTCAACTTTGGTTGGGAACAAAACAAACATATCACCATCTTCTTTGACAAAATGCTTATTCGAGGACCAGCTGTACGGGCAAATCTCGGGCCTTTTGTACCTCTTACCCGGCCGGCGGGGTCTGTCTTTTCTTTAAAAGTTTCGGTCTTGTGGTACATCTTATCTTCTTTCGTCATGTCTTGTGCCCTAGGCCTCGTCACAGTTCCTCTTGGCGCCAGGCAGCCAAAGGTGACACGGTCCCTGTGGCGTTTTCCATTGAGCCCCCCGCACCGAGGATATAGCTCATGCCTCTCATCATTTTTAACACCGGAGGGATCTTGTCGGAGAAGTCATCAAGTCTATGGTGCGGTTTGTCCTTTGGGCTTCTCGATAAATGAAACCGCTGGCATCCAGTTCTCACAGTGGAGTTTAATTTCCATCAACGGCAAGGTATTAGTTCTAGTTTCCCCAATCGTAAACGCTATCACCATAAATGGTCGTCGAGGACTCCGTCTTGCACAAACTTTTTAGACATTGGTGAAGAGTAGGAGACTCACGGCTCCAATCTGGCGAATCCAAGGTGCTTGCCCAATAGCGCGAGAATGTGGCCAGATCATCAAATAACTTGGAAATCTACCATCATCTCTTTTACCCCCAAACATCAAATTCAAAGAGATTATTCCCAGCACGCCTAGGCATTGGAATCATAGGCCTTTATGGTTTGATTGGATGGTTTAAGGTTACGTGCATTGATATCCGACATACTCATCATTTTTAGCATGGAGCACATTCATAGCTTGACCCATTGTCTACCAACACATGGGGAATCAAGTCGTCCTTCCCGGGGAGTGCGTGATGTGCGGGGATTCATTATGCTTTGCACCAAATGCGGGCGAGATCCAAGATCCGTAAAAGTAATGATGTTTCCCATATTGCGCCGGTTCCGATCGGTGACGGGCTTCGTCAGGAGTGGCATTGACGAAACTTTTGTTTTGGACAAGGCTTCTTCTAACTTCAACTTGTGAGGGGTAGGAGGATGTGAGGAGAGACCGTAAGGAAATATCGGCTTGGGTTCCTCTTCCCGGTTGTGTCAAGATTGGATCTTCTGTACTAGCCTTCACATCCTAGTTTTGATGCAGCAGGGTTACGAGAAAGGCTGGGGATTCGCAAGCTGCATGACTTTACCTTTCCTGGATGGATCTATGTTATATCTGCTCCCGACATTCTCCACGGAGCCGAGTCAACAAATTAATTTACGGATCTTTTTCAACCACAAAATCTTTCTTGGCCTCTTTGAGCTGCTTTGCTAGCGAAATTGGAATAGGGCGAGAATTGCTTTATTCAAGGCCATCTTTGCTGCCTTATCCTCATTTATAGACAATGGCGCCTCTACATTAGCCGCTAGCATGAGTTCCTCTAGAGAGATCGGAGAATCTCTAGGAATGTGGAGGGACATGGTGGTGGCAATCACACGCTCTTCAAAATCGTCGAAGTCGGCGGTATTATTTAAACCATAAAGATCATCAAGATACTGAAAACATACTTGACGGAAATTATCTTTCATTTCGCACCCCGAGAAAAAGGGATTACATCGAGTCACATTCTCATTACAACCAGCACTATCACTTTCAAAAGCTATCGACTTCCCAAACTCTATTACATTAACATAGTAGTCTTGGCCAAAATCCATGAGGTTCACGGTGTTGTTAGGCAACGGGTTGTTGACGACATTAGGACGGGGATTTCTCAATTTTCTTCTCATCCATAAGCCCTTGAATGATTCTCTTGAGAGTGAGGCACATTATTGGTGGTGTGTCACGGGTATTTTGGGTGGAATCGACAATACTTGCTTGTATCAAGTCATTTGGGATGGGGATTAGCGAGCTGTAATTTTCCGGTGGCTTTATCATACCCGTCTGAAGCAATCCATTTGTAGACTTCCTGCTGCCCAGTCATACCCAAATCATCAAAACTTTCTCTATGTGGCCTTGGTTGGAATCTTCCACCATTAGAACCGTTATTACCTTCCCTCCTTGCAGGTTGTTTTACAATATTATCTTTCCTTTGTTTCCCTTCCTCTTGGTGCCATAGGCGGAGGCCTGGGTTTGCTTTACGATCACGTCTCCCAAAACTTCCCCTACGTGTTTCCATTCACATTCACATTCGAGGTTTGATTAAACAATTTATTTTCACTTCTAGCTCCATGCCGAGCCATCTCCCATAGAGTCTTAGATACCATCCTTTCCCGATTTGGCTTCCCTACCAGTGCGGCTTCACACACGACAAGAAAATGTCCTTTTGGTCCTAGACAGAGATTCAAGCTCAGATAACTCATTGAGCTTAGCATTCCAAAACGCTTGTAAAATTACCGTGATTGATTCATCCGCCCATACGGATAGTTCCCACTAAATCTCATCACGAGTAGTGTGCCATTCCAAGTTTGCCTCTGTATTTCTCCGAGAAGAAAAGGTCTCCGTAATCTGACTCCTAAGTAGAGCGGCATTCTTAGCTTCGAGGGCCAAAAACCATGTAAGAGAAATTTGGTCCTTTCAAAGTCAAATGAAAGTGGGGAGGCCCAATGAATTCGGGCGTCTGCAGCCCCCTTCGCGCCCATAGTCATCCCACATAAGTATCTACATGCGTTTTCGGACAAGCGAGTATCATCCAAAGTCCATTTTTGGCATCTTGAATTTGTGAGGCAAAGGAGTTACTTGGGGAGCTGGATCCACCACCCACCTTTGAGACCGCTAGAACCAACGATCAGGCTTGTCTACATCTGCTTGTTGCATTTATTTCTAAGCAAGGCCGTTACTTACGGAGTCGATCACGGAATGCGGGGGGATGGCGGGAGCCATGCTTTGTTGAGGAAGGTACGGGGTGAAATGCGAATTAGGCCCAGCGAGGCGAGCGAGCCGGTGGGAGGCTGAGGGAAGTGCTTGGGAATTCCAAGATTCTTGTCCAGACAAACTTACGAGCTAGGGATCCTATTCCACATTACATATCATAGCCATTCAAAGCTGCATGCTTGGGGTTAAGGAGCATGCTTGTGCTAATGGCGACCTCTCCCAAGCGATTGACCAAAAGGAGAGAAACCTGCACTAACACATGGAGGGCTGAGCATACGGAGTGGAGGCCATAAAGATGCTTTGAGTAAGGAGTAGAACACCTGTTCTTGGGTGAGGAAAAGCTGCTTTGGAGTTGAGGCGGAGTGATACTTGAACTCTTGTCTTGAATTATCCCGATTTGGCATCGAGAGAGCAGTGCGACCATTCTAGCTGCACACCATACTGACCACCACGATAGCCGTCGGGATACACCTTTGTACTAAAGGTTGGGAGTAGCGGCTCGGAGGCTGAGACCCACATACGCGAACACAGGGCATCGGAACATTGGGAGAGGGCGGAGAAGAAGTAAGGTCCCGAAGAAGCTCGTTGGCAGTGACCGCCGTTCTTGCTAGGACCTTGGCGAGCCACTGAGTTATATGCTTTGGGAATGAAAGGGGAGGAAACTTTCCTTGGACACTGTAATCATTCTGGAGATAGCATTTGCTCGGAGTGCGGGACATAGCTCATGGGAGGAGGCATAGCATTGTATGGCCCCTGGTTTGGAGCAATTTTGGATAAGGAAAATAGATCCGGTTTTCGTTGTTGCCCTCCTTAGTAATTTCCTGCATAGGAACCATCTTCTCTACGGAGCAACGCTATCCCTCGAGCTCCTCGTGGCCTCCACGAAAGCGGTTATGGGCCTCTTCTTCTCGGATCTTAGCGTTACGAGGGCGACAAGCAGAAGCCTCACGCGCTCTCGGAGTCAAGCGGCTTCCAAGTTTACCCTTAACTCATCTGGTAGACAAATCATTCGGGTTTGGTGCGATTCATCGGAGCTTGAACCACCCGAGCGGCAAACAAATCTCACATTCCTGCCATTTCGGTTAACGCGCGGCTAAAGCTTGGCTTGCTAAATCTTTCTCTGACAGCAAGCCGGAACTAAACGAGCTCCCGAGTCACGGATGATCGAGCTCGACTACGCCAGTAGGCTGCCTGGGGGTATATATACGGGTTTATGAGGTAGGGAAGGGAGAAGAGAGGGAGTAAGGGAGAGGGAGAAGAAATGGAAGAGGAGCAACGGTCTCCACGCTTGAACAATTTTATTTATCTTCAAGTATACAAAATCAATGATTTAAATCCTAAGAACGGTTTGGGAAAAAGGCTAATCCTTTATTTTATGCTAACTATACCTTGGGGAAATCTAGGGGCGCTTGACGTTCGAATTACACTAAATGTTTTGCATTTGAAATTAATAATACAGTAATGATACCTAAAGCAAAACCTAACACGATGTGAGAGCGGACCCGAGGCTAGCCCCCAATTTCTAGGGAAATTTGGGCGGCATAACGGGGTATTCTCGGAGAAATTCCAAGAAAAATCCGGCATGACCTCTCGTCGGTTGCATGGTGACAACGACGCGCGTGATCTCTGCCAGTTTTAGGACTGCCGCCCACGGGAGTGACATGTCCTAACGTGAAACCATGTTGCGTTGGCGAACATGCTCTGCCACAAGGTGCGGGGTTTTGAGGAGGTAATAGAACTTATTTGGAAATTTCCAAAAACAATCCATTATGATGTAGTTAAAACGTCATGTTGTCAAAAAACCAACCGTGGGTAAGGTTTAAGTGTGGCGCCATCTAAACGCGCTAGGGGATAGGTTTGACATTAGGCGCTCAAATGTGGCGAATATTATCACTGCGATCACGCTTAATGCCGTCCGTCACACACGAGGGTTCTAAAACTATGTGTGATGTAGTTAATGCCGGATGACTATCTTCCTTTATTTATAAAAAAGAACAAAAATTTTTTTATTCATTTTATTTATTTTGTTAAGAAAAAAGAAAAACACACACTGAAGCTCTCAAGGAAGAAAGGGAACAACGATCGGTGAGCAATCTCCTATCTTGATTCAAGGGACTGCCCTCAAACCAGAACACAAGGAACCTGTCCGGTGACTAAACCTGTCCGCGTGACTCGGGGACGGCCAAGAGGCAAAGTAATCGCACGACCGGGGAAGTCCCATTTGAACCATACTCTGTATAAGCGAGATTAGCCCCTGCCTACAATCGCTGGCAAGGGTGAAATAACACAAAGCAACACCACATAAACCACAAGCAAATGACAAAAGCAAAGGCATAGCGCCAACTTGTAAGATCTCATAAAATGCATGTACTCGCACATGATTATCAAGGATGCACATAGAATCGATACATTGGATGTCTAAACAAACGAAAGCATGACCCTGACTTAGTTTTGAAATGCAGAGTTTTCAAAAAGCATTTCCCGGTGGAGTCGCCCTTGAATGAACAGCTCACCCGAAGAAAACTTTTTAGAAGTTTTGAAAAAGGGAGTCGCCACGCCATGCTTAGAGGTGCACTTTGAAAAACCTTTCGAAAGAGAGTGGGTTCGGGGTCAGGTTACCGTGTTGGGAAGAACCGAGAATTCCACCCAACATGCCTCATCCGTAGACGAGTCTTTCTAATTTAGACATCCAAATAATTCAAAGACGATGCAAACAATGATAATAGACAAGTGCGATTAAACATGAATTTTATTGACTAAAGGAGATCATTACAATTTGTAGACCAATTGTCAGGAGGCCACATCCCTTTACGGCAAACGAGGGAGCAGGTGCAGGAGAAAACAAGTCATCACCCAAGGATCACATACGTCGCGTGACATAAGACTTCTTTATTGTCCCAGATATATCGCACGTGACATCAATGGTCACCTTGCGAGAGGCTCATGACCAAAAAAATCTCCAGATTTTCAAATGAAACAACCAAAACTAGATCTAGGAACTGAACGATATAAACAAGCTACTAAATACTAAAACAAGCGAGCAGACAAACTACAAGTTTGAAACATGGTCCCTGCGAGATGGTCACGACACCTCATGTGACACGGGACTCCTCATGTCCACGTATGTCGTGTGCCATGTGTTTACCATCTGCGGTACCTCTAGAGTGAGATGCGAGATCGGCAAGTTTACACGAAACAATTACGCCGAAGAAGCTTGACAATAACAATACGAATTAAACACTGAATCGATCAAAGGAGTGTGGATATGGAAGATCCACACTCCCTTGATATCCCAGTGCAGCGAATAGATCACATCATAGTGAAGCAATTGGACTCCCTAGAGTAGAAACTTCATTTAAACGAGATTGCGGTTGCGACTTGATGTCCCCGGGGCGAAGGAGCTGATTGTCAAGTGGAGAAGAGAAAGTAATCAAAACAAATAGAAGAGAGAGAGAGAGAGAGGAGAGAGGGTTACCGCATGTAGTCCTCAGCTCTCACGCCAAGTTGAGATTAGTGAGTGCTGAAATTGACTTCGGGATGGAGATGCAGGCCTTGGCCGAGAGCCCAGGCGAGAGGTTTCAAGTGTATAGGGAAGTAGAGAGGGGTTGGGTTGAAGATAGGTGAGAGGTGAGGGAATTGGAGGGAATTGGGTGGTTTTGGTATGAGAGAGAGAGAGGAGGTTTAAGGGTAGTTTGGGCGGGGTTTCCTTGGGAGGTTAAAATTCGGATCCCAAGGCGAAGGGGGTAGGGTCTTATTTTATAGGATGGAGTCCATGGTCACTTTGTGTCGCACGGCGTAACGTAACCACTTTCCATGCCTCTACTTAATACAGCGTGACACAATTGACCATAACCGTTTTTGCGTCTGGCGATTCGGAACCTTCCTAGGTAATACCCCGAAAAGTCGAAAGCGATTTTATTCTCTTTGGGTCCTTTAACTCTGAGCAAAGTACAAAAAAGTACTTCCTTCGAGAAACATATGAAATATTTTGAAGTCTCGGAATGGACCAGAATTTACCAAAAAATACTTTAAGCTGCATTTTATTACTT
>JAFEMH010007248.1:0-42500 GCA_022495995.1 Adenophora triphylla var. japonica
GCAATATGTGCCATGTTTCCAGACGGGATATGTATGCTTTGATTTTCTTTTGCATTAAGTACTGCGAATGACGTACCTTTGCTGTGCTTACATGCAGTGATGAGGGGCTCATGGCGGTTGGAAGGCCAAGAGGATGAAGACTCGGGGATCGCTTGAGGCTGTTGCTGAGTTGTGGCAGCCGGATGCCTGATATTTCTGTGGACGGTAGGCCTAGTCCCGTGAGGGCCGGGCCCACGCTTCGGCCCGGGCGTGTTCGTAGAGAATTTGGCCGGGGTTTTCGACACGAGGAAGAACAAGAGCGTCTTCCTTGACCTTTCTCCGAGGATTGGTGGGATACCACCCACACCTTCCATCCGAGCCTGTGGAGAGGCGGCATGTGCTGACGCCTACCGCCCTTGCCGCGATGACACGGCTTGCCTTCAGCAGGAGGGCCGGTGCGGTGGCGAGATATGATTGCCGATGATGTGTTGACCGAGCCGCTCGGGGCTTTGAGCCTCGTCCCCGCAGGGGTCCGGGGGGATGTTATATAACGATGTGGAGATGAGGATCACGGCCGTGACGGGGCCCTATGTTCGGGGTACCGGCCTGTGCGACGGCGAGCATCTCGGGGCGCGCTCCTTTTTGTGGCTCGCACTTTCCGAGACCCTTTGCTCTCGAACCACGCGACTGCGGCTCCCTTTGCTCGTTGGAGAGCTTGATTGATCCGGGAGAGGGTTTGTGATATCGCTTGGGGCGATAAGTGGGTAATGTGCCGAGCTCTACTTCTCTTGGACCGGTTTAGTCGGGCGTGCGCAGCTTCATATCGTCTGTTTTTGACTTTGCTTGAGGCATGTAGTTTATTGTCGTTTTTTTTTTTGATTTAGCAACTTGTCGTTTCTCCGTTTTCTCTTTTGCACCGAGCCTTTTCTCGTTTTTGTCACTGTGCGGTTCTATGAGATTTTTCCTGGCTTCCCGTGGGATAAACAGATCCGAGGGCCGTAGTCACAGATCCCGCTACGCTGGGCCGGGCTCGCACGACGAGGAAGCAGGAGGACCAGCAGAGGGAAAGCTCACCATCGCCATACGGGGACGTGTGGCAGGAGCGTCTGGAGAGGGGTGAGCCCTGGAGGGGTTTATTTTGTTCCCGTGGGCCTCCTGAGTGAGGCCGATGAGTTCGAGGGGGCTCCTGAGGTGACAGCGCAATGGGAAGATGCCGCGGGGCCCGACTTGCGACGTCACTGTACCTGGGGGAGCGGGTCTTCTCTCGGGCAAGCATGGGCCTGTGTGTGCTTCCCGTGGCTCCGAGGGACCCTCCTTTGGGATGCTTGATTCCCGAGACATGGATGTGCTGGATTTTGAGAGGTACCTCGCGGTGTGGGTGCCGAGGAGTTTATTTTGTATGGAGAGGAGTACGGGGCCTTCGTGAGGAGGAAGCCGAGGACGCCGCAGTATCGGGCGAGGGAGAGAGAGGCCGGCCCGTTGGTGTTCCCCTGCAGGTTCCGATGCCGGGGCCGGATTTCACGTATGTCCGGGGGACTGATCGAGGAGGAGGGCGTCTCGTACTGTCGTTTCGAGCAGCTCCCGCCGCATACCGAGCGGATCCCGATAGACGGTGAGTGTGCCGACTCTTTCCATCTTGGCATCCTTTCTCGTATTTTTTTTTTGCTGTTGAGTATAACCGTATTGCCGAGCGTTTCCTTGGCCGCTTGTTTGTGCAGTCCCGGGAGAGCCTATGATATGCCGACTCGCCGTTATGTGGCGACGAGGTCGTTTGCGAAGAAGATGGCGTCGAAGATGTCGTTGCCGGTCTCGCGACGCGTGCCGGCAGTACGAGCCTATGCCTTCGAGGCATTCTCGTAGACGTTCCTCCACCGAGAGCCGAGCCGGAGCCGCAGCAGAGGGACCTTCGAGGGGCTGCATAGCATGGATGCCGGACATCTTCGGAGCTCCGAGGCGCAAACTCTTTTATCGCTCTTCCTCCTCAGACGCACAGGGTGAGGGTTCGTCAGAGCCTTCTTTCTTTGATCCTTTCGCCGGATTTGATCCTTCTGAGTACTTTCAGTACCAGCCTCCGGAGGGGGCTCAGTACTCTGACGACGAGGACGTGACGGGCGAGTTCACCGGGATGCCCGACTTCTCTCGGAGGACCTCGCGAGGATGATGATGCCTGAGGAGTCTCGATTAGTATTCATTTGCTTTCCCTCTTTTCATATCTTCTCTTCTTTTTTTTTTTGTTTAGCAACATGTACATTTATGGGTACCCGTAATAAAAACACTCGTATTTGCATGGCAAACAGCATTTTATTTTAAGATGTAATGTCGTTTTTGTGATTCCCAAGATTTGTCCTAGAAATTGTTGCTATTATTATTTTTTTTGTGCATGCCACGTGAGCTGAGAGTGCATTTGTGGGTAGTGTATGTTTGCCGGAAATGGCTTTGGCCAGTGTTTGGGCAGTTTGGAGCAAGGTCCTGCTGAGGACAAATGTTGTTGTACCGTTTGCTGGGAAATGGGTCATGGTTGCAAGTGAGGTCCGTACGACATACTTAGCATGCAAAGAGGTCCGTACGGACCAACCTTGCTTTTGGGAAGGAGATAAATGCTTTCCAAGTCCGGTTCTTCCCCATTTCCCCATTTGCACCATTTTCGAGCTTTCTTCCCCATTTTCTCTAGGAACCTCCATTTTTGCCATGGATTCTTCGTACGTCCCTAGAATTTTGCCGAGGCTTTCGCAGGAGAGGCAAGCACACTTCCTCGAGCAGCTTGAAAACGTGGATGCGGCGCCGTATGAGGCATCGTAGACGGGCTTTCGAGGTAAGGTTTCGTCTTTGCTCGATTTGGTCTTTTTAAGGAGTCGGGTTCCCGATTGGGATTTGCTGCGGCCGCCGCGGTTCTGGGATGTTAGGAGGCATGTGGTATTGTTTCTCCTACAATGAAATGGTGCCCACTTTTGAGGATTTTCTAAGCTTTGATTGGAGGACCTGAGGCGGAGGCCATCTCGCTCCTTTCGATTGGTGGCGCTGCGCGAGCGTGAAGCTTCGTGTGCTTTCTTCGTACTTCGTTGGAAGAAGTGCAGGCATGATCCTTGATTCGGGTCATATTGACATTTCGAGCCGCCGGAGCGGTTCATGGTTGATGATGAGAGTGATGTCTCTTGGGACGCATTTGCCTTGTGCGTGATGGCGACGCTTTTCATGGTCGCCGCCTCGCATTTGTGGATGGCGTCACAGATGTGGTAGGGCACCGCAGAGCCGAGAGGATATTGTCCCGTTGGTGCCGGGGGAGACTCTTCATGGTATCGACCGTCCGGCGACCGGGGATCGCTTCATGAGAGGGGGAAGCCCCGCTTGCTCACCTTGTGGCCGCGAGAGAGACTTCGTGCCACGCCCGAGGCTCCGACGTCGTTTAGTCCGTGGTCATTTCGCTACGCCGACCTCTTGCGTGGATACGGATCACCCGCCCGGGAGAGATGGATGGCACAGCCTTGGTACGCATCGATCCGCTCGGTGGGTTCCCCACTGGGAGGATTGAGACTAGGAGGGTCTTTCAGAAGGGTCCTACGTTGTCGAGTTCCGTGTTTGTCTTGGTCCTCCTTCTATATTCCGTCGCTTGTTTCCTGCCAGCTTGGGATGAAGCAGAGCCTTTGTTGGGCCGGGATGACCTTGCTACCGCGTGAGGTAGTTCCTCTTTGTATGGCGCCTGTGTGCCTTCTTGTATTTTCCGAGGGTATGGAAGTATTCCGCTTCCCTCCCGCGGTACTCCTTAGCACGCTTCTGGGGAGCGTCGTATTGACGACTCGCACTCCGGCCCGGTATGAGCAATGGGTCAGAGTCCCAAGCTGGTCTTGGAGAGCAAAGGCGTGTAGCGATTCTGGGACCCGGCTGCCGTAGTAGCCTATTGCCTTAGGAGTGCCGAAGCCCGGTCCGACCCTTTCGATGTGACGGGAGACACTTTGTTTGACTACGAGACTAGAGTTGACCGACCGACAGGGAGAGGTCCTCTTTGCGCACTCACAGGAGGAGATCCGGAAATGGGCACTGGCGAATGAAGCCTCCCCCGAGAGCTACCGGATTGTTTGACTCACTTACGGGGAGGACCCCGCATCTCTGACCGAGAGACGCAGAGTTGGTTCACGTGGAGCGAAAGAAGACTCGCCGGGACGAGGGAAGAAAGGAAAGAATGGCGAGGGGACAAGCGCAGATGGCGCGGAATGACCTCCTAGGTATCCATTCATTGCATTGCAAACACATTATTTGTTAAATGTATTAAGTCAGTTTTTAGCATGTTGTGAACTTGAGAGTAGACCGTGCTTGAACTCATCAAGAAATGTTGTAAACCGTTAGTGATTTGTGATTTACTTTTAAAGCTTTGCCGAGACGCAAGATCTCTTGTTTGCCTTTGCTTTTCTTTTGTGCACCTTTGCCTACGGGCCCATCCTCTGACTTTTCCTCACGGTATTTGGATTGAAGCAAGCCCTGGGCTATGACTCGCAATCCCTTTGCTTAGGCTTCGTGCTTGGCCGAGAGGTTGAATGATCCTCGACAAGTCGTTTTGACGGTCTTTTTCGCAGCCTTCCTTGCCTCTTGTCGCGTCGGGCTCTTGACCTCTTTTTTTTAAAGCTTCGCTTGAGCTTCTTTTATTTATTTTTTTTTTTGTGAGCCCTTGCTCGAGCTCTTTTTTTATTTTTTTGTGAGCCCTTGCTCGAGCTCTCTTTTTTTTTTTTTTTTTGAAGCGCGTGAGGGCGAAGACAAGCCCCCGGCTTCTGGGAAGCGCATACATGAGCCGCCTGCTTGATGCCGAGTGACCTCTGATGTCCTTTGATGTTGCCGCCGTCTGTTTGACTTGGTCAAGGTGACCTGGGCGTGTTCTTGAAAAGTGCGTAGCTTCGATGGAGGTCTCTGATTGACATTCAAACTTTTGACTTTTTGTGTATTTTTAGACCGGACCAATTAAGGTTGCCTACGTCTCCTGTGACTAGAGGGCTCAGTCTCGCGTAGTTCGACACTACATGGAGTGCCAAGAGATGCACAGCTTGTTCTTCTTCGTGCGAAGTATTCGCGAAGTTTGCTTCCGTTGACCGGATTCATGAAGGGATTGCTGCCTAGGTCCTGGCGCCTTCATGGCACCTCCTGAGAAGATCTTTTGAACCACGAAAGGGCCGATCCATGTGGGTTCCCATTTTCCCAAAGGGGGTTGGTTCGAGCGGGAGGCTTTTCGAAAGTACAAGGTCGCCTTCCCCGATGTTCCTCGGATTTGACTTTCTTGTCGAAAAGCTCTAGCCATCCCGCTTTGATAGGCTCCTGGACGTGTTCCATGGCCTTTAGTCAAGTCGCCGTCTAGCGTGAGCCAATTCGTCATGTCGGCTTCGAGCCATTCAACTTCGTTGATGTCATTTTCCAGCAAAGACTCTGAGCGAGGGAATTTCCAGCTCAACGGGAAGGATCGCTTCCATCCCGTATGTCGTGGCAAATGGGGTTTCTCCCGTGGTCCGTTTCCGACCGATGTGCGGTAGCCCCAAAGTGCAAGGTGCAGCTTCTCGGCCAATCTCGTCCTCGGTGGTCATTTTTCTGGATGATCCGTTCGAGGGTTTTTGCTTGTCGCCCTACTGCGCTCGTTTGAGCCAGGGCCTTCTGTAGGGAGAAGATTTGTGGCGTGTGATCTTGAATTCAAACGCAGCCGTCGATTCCCTTCGAAGTGTGAACCATTGTCTCGATATGACCTCATTTGGGATGCCGTATCGGGCAAATGATGTTTTCCTCGAGGAAATGCGCGACCTTCTTGGAGGCGAGTACTTTGTAGGACTTGGCTTCGACCCATTTGGTGAAGTAGTCGATGGCTACTAAGATGAACTCGCGACCTGAGTCGCTCGGGCGGAGCGATTTTCCCGATGACGTCAATTCCCCAAGTGGCAAATGGCCAAGGTGTAGTCATGCAAGAGAGATCGTGGGGCGGCAGATGATCGAGGTTGGAGAACCGTTGACACTTGTCGCAGCCTCTTCTGACAAAGTGGATGCAATCCGCTCCACGGAGATCCAAGAGTAGCCCATCCCGAGAATGATTTGCATCGTGGCTCGCGTTCATGTGGGGACCGCAAGCCCCATTGTGGACTTCTGCTCATGAACTTGTTTGCTTCTTCTTGGCCGATGCAATAGGAGTGGCCCACGGTAGCGTTTCTTGTATAGCATGTCCCCGAGGATGACGAAGTGAGAGGCGAGGCGTTTTAGGGCCATGATGCTCTTGGTTTTCACCCCTTCGCGTGGGTCTTCCTTGTTCATGAAGGTAGTTTCCGCTCTCGAGGTATTGGAAGATCCGGGTGTAGGCCGGAAATGGCGCTGACTTGCGTCTTCTTCGCTCTTCAAAGAATCTTGCAAATCGTTGTGATTAAAACCTTCTCACTGGGCCCGGCTTTTTCTCTCGTTTGACAACATGCTTAAATGTTTGCTTGATGCATTTATTTAATTAATGTGTTTGCCTTTTTGTATAGATGAATTGTTATTAACCTGCTTTGATTAGTTAATATCATCATTTGTTAAAGATGCAATGAAATGATTTTTTAGGAAGGTCGGACCTTTTATTGAAAGCGTGAAGACCGTACATTGTTGATCAAAGATTCACAATCGTCGGCGTAAAGCCGTCAAAAGACTCAAAAGATGTGAATACACACAACAAGACTCGAAGCTAGACTATAGGCGACGAGGGATTGGACCAGCTTCATTACTCTCGATGGCCGTAGCTCTAGAGGGAGTGGTGCCGGGTTCAGTGGCCAATCTTCCCTTGGCATGAGTCCCGGAAAATAGCTTCGCATGCGGTTCGATTTCAAACCAGATCGCGGAGGTTTTTGGTTGCTCCCCGATGATGTCCCTCCATTAGTGTTGCCACCACCTGGGGGTTTTTGATGATAGAAGTCGCCGAGGGCTACTTCTAAGAGGGCGAAGCATTCGCCGATCTCGGAGTTGATTCTGCCGATGTTGATCACTTTCATAGAATCCGCCTTTATCCGAGATCTTTGCTTGACGACGTTTACAATGTCCGATTCGAGCGGGCATGCTATATCTCCTTCCCCGATTAAGCCTTGAGGAGGTTGCGCCACTGCTCATCCGTGCCTGACACCGTAATGTTCAATTGAACTAAGCCGTGATGGCCGTCCCCGTAAGATCCGAGAGCTGTCGGCTAGAGGGTTGTCTTGTACCGGGGATCGGTGATGAGCCGCTTTGCAAGAGGGTTTTCGGCGAAGTAAGTGGTCTACCTCGATCAATCTCCATTAGGGCATCCATCTCTTGATCCTCTCTCAAGCATTCTTCACAATCCGCATATATCGTAGTTGTCATCCCGACCTACGAGCTCTTCGATTTCCAAACTGCCGCGGCTTAGAGCGTGGATGTAAGGATCCACTTCGTAGCGGGACAGGGTAGGAGAATCATCTGGAGAAGAGTATTCGGTCATGTCGGGACCTTCTTCTCGGGTCATAGCTTGCCGGCCAAGCACTTGCCATTGCACCGCTTCCGCGGATCACTTCGATCGCTCCATCGGGCATTGATGAATTTCACGCATTGGTGAAGAGTAGATGATACCGCTTTCATCCGATGTATCCAAGGTCGTCCCAACAAAGCAGAGAAGGTTGGTTTGATTTCCACTACTTGGAACTCTACCGACTCCAGCTTGTACGTCGAATTGGATCCTCGATTGATGACTCCTACGATTGGTCGTGCAATGAATCGTAGGCTCGGATTACCCGAGGTGAAGGCCTTATCGAGAGCGGTCGATGCGGAGTCGTTTCAATGTGCTCAAAGCGATGATGTCGATCAAGGCAGAGCCGTTATCAATCAAGACGTCAGAGGAAGAACATCTCTATTTTTATGAGGATGAGGAGGGCTTCACAGGCCGATTCTCACATATTGGCAAGTCATCGTCTCGTGAAGGCTAAACCGCTTCCCGTGCTACCGTTGACTCGCCCCTTCGGGGGAACGTTCGATCCATCCATTCGTATGCCTTGGTGGGGCAAAGATCGTAGGGAGACAGCTTGCCCTCGGGGCTGTTCTTGTCAATTCCCGGCCACGAGACCTTTTGACTCGGTTTCACGCTCCCAAATATAGCTGGACAAAGATGCCGACGGTTTCGGAAATTGCAGTGGTCCGCTTCTCGCTTGGAGTTTCGTCAAAGGCTATCGAGTTTACTCCCGTCGTTCCTCGGGGGAATGGATTTCCGATGGTATCGGGACCACGAGGGCGTTCCAATTTTCCCTCCTCAATGAGCCCTCGGAACACCTCGCTTGAGCACGAAGCAATTGTCGGTGGTGTGGCCGGGTAGTTGTGGAAGGCGCAAAGGCTTGCTCATATCCATGCTGGGTGGGAGTCTTCGGTTGGAAATTCTCGAGCGGCTCGAGAAGATTTCGTTTCACCAAAGCTTCAAATACTTGACCCAAGGGCATCTCAAGGTTGTCTAAATGCCGGAACCGAAGCGAGGGGATTGTTATTCTTTGGGGCCGCTTGATCGCGGTTTACTTGAGCTCCGTTCGAATGTAGTGCATCGTTCCTACGCTTCTTTCCTTTGGCCTGTGGGCAGAGTTGAAGTTGCCAGGTTTGTTCGATAGCGGTAAGATGAGGCAGGGTTGCTGTTGTCTTTTCAAGACTCGTAGTCTTCTCAAACTTTGTCCTCGCTGACCATGGCACGAAGATCCGGATAGAAATGGTGGCCGATCAAGGTTCTCAAAGATGGCTTCGAGGCAGAATGGAAGATGTCCATCTCGCTCTTCTTTCGAAAGTGGATCCATTATCTCGCTTAGCTTCCAAGCCCATCTTTTGTAGAACTCGCCCACCGGTTCGTCATCCTTTTGTTCGGTGGCTTGCGTGTCATGGCGGCTTGTCTCCCATTCAAGGTTGGCGCGATACTTCTCCAGAAGATTTCACCGATCCGATCCCACGTGGAGCGGTTTTCTCGCCTTCACATTGAGGAACCATCTTAGTGCCGTGGATTTGAGGGAATGCCGAAAGTGGTTTGCCATCCGTTGAGGGGTTGCCCCTTTCGCTCTCATACCCGTGACATAGGTGTCGATGTGGGTTTTTGGGCATTCTCGTCCCGTCAAACTTTTCCATTTCCAAAGATCCCGAACTTCGGAGGGAGAGGGACCACTTTGCTCGGATCGCAGGCAAGAGGGAGTCCTTCCGAGAACTAGCTAGCTTGCCTTGCATGTCCTTCATTTGTTCGATCGCCAAGCCATGCGGGGATCACCGTTCGAGGTGGGTTACCGTTTTCAGTGGACGGAAACCGAAGATGGAGGTGGATTGTCACGGGATCGCCATTCGGGAGTCTTCGGGAGGTAGTTGAGTGTATACCAACCCATACCCCGGGGTGTTGGAAGTTGAGGGCGTGATTGCCAGTCCGCTAAGGGTTGTGTTTGGGAACCTAGGGAAATGATTCGTTAGCCCCAATCGCGTACTAGCAGGTGGCAAACTTGAGATGCCTGGATATCCGCTCGGATGCCCGTCCCCGGTAAGCATGGGGACTTTTGATTGTGGTTGCGAGGCTCGTATAGAGGCAAAGGATTGAATCCCGGGGATACCGAGATGCATTGGGATCTCATGAGCAGGCACGTATGTGTGCCGTTGGTACCGAGCTTGATGTGCAGAGCCGGAAACCGACCGTGGCCGAGGCGGGCATGCCTGAGCCGCTTGACCGACGCCCGAGGGGAGCTTTGAGCGAGAGCCGCTTTGCGTTGCCGGGATCTCGTAGCTTGGCGGAGGCGGGACTCCGCCGATAGCTTTGAGAAACCGGGAGCCTGTATGTCTTCGTCCTCTATGAGAACAAAGGTTCCATCAGTGTGGGGAATCGCAAGCGTTCCTCGAAGACGCAAGGTGTCTACGATCCAGCTTGCCGTTCTTCTTGGCGCTTCTTGATGGTTTCGAAGGCTCGCAAAGACCTCCTCCATTGTCCTGAGGTTCCTTAGCGGCGGGGTTCCGTTTCCTCACCGTTATCCGTCGATCCCGTCATGGGAGAGTAGCGGACTGCGCGTTGCCCGTTGAACTGGAAGGGCTATCGGACCTTGTGACCTCGATACTGAAAAGGCGACTTCCAGGTATTCTCAACCACTCTCGGTTTGCTGGAGGGGGTGACGGGCAAGGTTTAGACACAGGAATGGCCTCACGGGATAAAAGGGGGGAAAGCACACGTGGCATGCGGTTTCCGTTTCTTTTTTTTTTTATGATTTTTGTTGTTGTTTTAATTTACTTAAAACATGTTTTCTCAGAGTCCTAGGTCGGTTGGAAAAGATTGCTCTTCTTTTTCGCAACTATGCTAGATCCTGGGTCAGTGGAGACCATCTCGTGCGCTATAAGCCCCTCGTTTTGCACCCGTATTTCGACATCCCAGGGTGGACACCTGTGCGAGGGTCCTATAGTGCAAGCGGTTTCCACCGGCCTAAAAGAAAATCGAACCTAAGGACCGAGCCTCGTCATGTTCGTTTTGATGCATTAGCCATGTGAATAGTGAACCGAGCCGGCCACCGAGTCAAGATCGTGTCAAGAGTTCGGCATGACCTCTCTTACCTTGCTTGCGCAAGGGATCCGTGACGTTAGGCGTTGGCCGGGTCATATTGTCATGGCCGACGTATCAAAGGCGTGATGACATGGTGTCATGTGAGCATGGATGTATATCCGGGACGGAACATCGTCTGGGTGTAGCTTCGAAATCAAGATCGTGTCAAGATTTTAGCATGACCTTTCATCGCTTTGCTTGCGCAAGGGATCTTGAAGTTCCGAGCCTTGACTCGTAAAATGGCCGGCATGGTATATGTATCCAGCCGTATGACACGGATCGGGTAAAACCAACCGAGTCCGGACAGAGTGTGACTCAAGACTCAAACGTGTGGTTGACGCTGCTAGGATGGGATGTTTGGAATGATCCCGCGCGCGTCCAAGAGGCCTAGGAAGACCAAACGGATCGCAACCGAGACCACTCCGGCCGAGGGTTGTAGTGTGCAGCTGTATCCGAGGCAAGCAGGCGCGTAGCGTGCGGTGTAACCGAGGCAAAGCAGTAGTAGTGTGAGGTCTCTAAAATTCTTTTTCCGAGTAAAACGAGTTTTTGAAGAATTTTAAATGTATGCACGTATGTATATTGATGCATTTTTTTGTATTTTTATTTTTTTGTAAAATAAAAAGTAAAGCACGTGCACACACACACAACAGCTTAAAGAAAGGGGTAAAATGAAAGTTTGACCCTCATCATCGTTTTAAAATCTTTTGTTTTGTTTAAAAAGATTTTAAAACAAAATTTCCCCAATGAGTCGCCAACCGAAATTACCCGGATCCGAGAGGCAGCGATCGCGCCCTAAGATCCGGCATTTTCCCCGCGCCGGGTTTTTTCCGAGCCGGGAGGTATCTCGCCGTTTGTTTTCGCATTTTTAGAGTCGCCACACCGTTTTTATTAAGCCCAAAACATTGAAAAAGGGCATCGCTTAAAGATAATTTTAAACTATTTTTGTGTGATGAGATTTTGAGTTCTGAGGTCGATGACTCCTCGGGAAGAGAATATTAGAATATTAGAGCTCACCCGAGTCGCCTCGTAAAACGAGTCTTTCTGATACCCCTAATATCCTTTAAAATGTCAGGCATGTGTGTGTGTGTGCTTTTAAAAATGCATGTCAGATCGGATGTCTACATTGTACACTACGTATTGAAATGTATTGAAATAGTAATGGAAGGAAGCCTTACCAATGTTGGTTCGTGTCTGTCTTCCGCTGAGGAATAGTGTTTGAGGTCGGAGTAGCGTTCCGCACGGATCGGGATTGCTTCGGGAGGGGCCGGTTGTCTCGCGACGCAGTTTCGCGTGAGTTGATGTTGCAGGCCGCGTTCGGCGCAGGTTCGGCGTGCGTGGGGATAGCAGGGATCACTCGGGCGCAGGTTCGGCATGCGTTGGGGTGGCGGGAGTCACTCGGGCGAGTTTCGGCGTGGTTTGGGATCGCCGGCTTGACTCGGAAAGAGCCGGGACACCGTGGAAAGACCAGGCAAGGCCTCAGAGTACCACGAGGGGCCTCAGAGTACCTCGAGAGTGCCTCGGGACAGCGCAGGAGCGTCGCGGGAGCGCTCGGGGAGGCTTCGGAGCACCACAAGAGAGCTCGAAAGGCCTCGGAAGGATCCGAAAGGGGCCGAGAGTGCCTCGAGAGGACTTAGAGGGGAAGCCAGAAGGCCTAGGGAGGAAGAGAGAAGCTGGGAGGTGTGTGAAAATGAGGAGGGGGAGCCCTCTATTTATAGTGCCGTATTTGGTGCAAGAAGGTCCGTACGGACCTCCCCGGTAATCCGTACTTTTGGTTTTCCTCGATTTGAGGGAATCCGTGATGATGGTGAATATTCCGCAATTATGATGTTCCTCGAGCAATAAGGTCCGTACGGACCATCTTGACATGCAAAGAGGTCCGTACGGACCAACTCGCAGAGGGTAATCATTTTCCCCGGATTTGAGGGAATATTGTGGACTTTAAGAAGATTCAAGAATTATTAAAGCAAAGAGGTCCGTACGGACCATGTATGCTTTTCCAATTTCCTGAAAATTCCCAAAAGGTCCTTTTGTCCCTTTTGTCCCGCAAAGGCCCCTCCCTTGGTTTGGCCGGGGTTTTGAGAGGGTTTTGAGTGCCAGAGGTCGTCGAGACTGCGTTGATGAGTCTGCGGTGTTTCCCGTGTGCTTGAAAGGGGGTGATCCAGATTGGGGTACTTACAACGGTGTAGCGATTTCAAATGAACAAAACCCCACATCAGTAGCAGTCTTATGCAATCCCACCTGCAAACAACCAAACCAAAACCAAACAACCAAATCAAAACCAAAATCTGCTGCAAAACTTTAAACAATCAAACCAAACAACCTGCTGTAAACAACTAAATCAAATATAAAACATCCAAATAATATTAAACCTGTACAATATCCAAATAAAAACTAAACCTGTACAATATACCATAACAACCAAAACCAAACCAAATAACATATACATCTACATAAATGTGTAGTACAAAGTTTCAGCTATTACAAATAAAAACATCAAAATAAAAACTAAACTAATAGTACAAAGTTTCATTACATCCTAATAAAAAAAAATGAACTCGCTACCTCCTATCGTAGTAAGACGGGGTGTAGGGTTTCGTCGGATTCCGGTGCCGAGACCCTCTTCTAATCATCTCTTCCTCCTGTTGAGCAGGGGTAGTCT
This sequence comes from Adenophora triphylla var. japonica, assembly GCA_022495995.1. Taxonomy (NCBI): domain Eukaryota; kingdom Viridiplantae; phylum Streptophyta; class Magnoliopsida; order Asterales; family Campanulaceae; genus Adenophora; species Adenophora triphylla. The sequence goes on from JAFEMH010007248.1 coordinate 13,167, forward strand.
CAGTCGGATCGGAGAAGTGGTGGAGCCCTGCTTGTGATATAGAAGTCTTAAAGCCACTTCCACTCGTATATAGTCTAAAGCCCATAGTGGATGATCCAGGGGAAGGGTGCCTGCCTGGAAACCCCCACTCCCACTCCCCCCGACACCCCCACTCCAACTCCCCCACTGTGACTGTGACTGCCATTCATATTGTCCATAATTCATCTGGGTCTGGGTCTGCGCTTGAGGCTCTTGCTCGGGGTCGGGCTCATCGTGCAAGTCCATTTGGGGTGGTGGTTGTGCCTGTCCACGACGTCTAACCCGACGTTGTCGAGGTTGTTGTACCCCCTGTGCGCGATCTACCGGTGGGGGAGGTGCAACAGACTGAAGGCGTTGGAGCTCCCTAACTCCTGTGAACCCGTGTGTAATGGTCGACCACATTTCAGCTTGTTGGGGATGCTCATCGCTTTCATTGATGACATGCATGCGCTGAAGGGTCTGCACCTGTTTTTATATATAAAAATATATATATATATAAGTACGAGAGACGTTACGTAATAATTGATGTTTTGTTAAAAAAAAACTAGAAATAATAACTTGAAAAATGTAAAAACTTACCATAAACTCTAAGGCAAAGGGGGCGATCGGTATCCATCCTCCTCTATCTGAGTGAGGTGCTGCAAAAACTTACACGTTATGTCCCGATACCATATCATATATGAATCGGTGTAACTCATATCGTGGATGTCGTACACCCCGGAAACCAGATGTTGGTGCCGCTGTTCCCATCGTGCAATATGTTGGTGATGGCGGTCACTCCAATTCACCGTATTGTTTCCCCGCCGATCAGAACGGTGCAACTCCGGGCTAGTGTCGCACGGTGCTGGGACAAACTGCATCAGGCCAAACTGCCTCATAACGCGATCAGGCAGATGCCACTCGATCCTCTCAAAGCGTACGAGAGGGGCCTTCGCCAACCATACGGCCTCACCCTGAGTGCAGTAGGGCGGAGCATATCTCCCTTCATAAGGCTGCCACACCACCTGAGCCTCGTGTAGCCGGGCCAGCTGATCCCGATAGCCTCGCAGGCTATGTGGAGTAACCTCGGTCAGATCCAGTGATGCCTGGGTCCAGCTGAAATTTCATAAACAAAATAATTATAAGAATTAGTTCAAAAAAAAAAACAATAACGACGAGAAAATAACGTATGATATATGTATACCTGCATCCGAGGGGCATAAGCACGAAGTCCGGATCTCTGAATCGAGTACGGATCTGCGGTTCACACATCTCAACCACTCCCAAGCCCAAATCTATATCAAATAAATGTATATCAAATACTATAAATAATGCCGCTAATTTGAAATCAAACTTAAAAACAACAACATAATGAACATTAAAATGAGATAAACATACCTGTAGAATGTTGAGAAATCCTCCGCATTGTTTCGTCCGAGGGTCAGTCGCACTGCACAACTCTCGATATAGGAAAGCGAGCGCAGCACTCCCCCAATTGTACTGGCTGACCCTAGAAACATCCGAAATCAGAGGGAATAGCTTAACCTTGTTGTTCGTACGATCAGGCATGATCGTAGAACCCAAGGCGAGCAAGATATACGCCCGTACGTACTGATCCACAATCTCTGGAGCAGTATCCTCTGCGAGGTCACCAAAGTGTGGGAAATGGAGGGTAATCCACCTGAGCTTCAGACTACTCCTATCCATATCTCCGGGATCAGGGACAACCCCTAAATAATCCTGACAGCGGCGCCTCTACACACGTCTTTGGAAACCCAGCATCATTAACAGCATCCCCATCAATCGACAACCCGCAAATCATGCCGATATCCTGTAGGGTGATCGTCATCTCACCAACCGGGAGATGGAATGTATGGATCTCCGGACGCCATCCCTCGATCAGAGCCTCCAGCAACCCATAATCATACTGTACTCTTCCTATATAGTGCACTCCGCTAAATCCGCACTCCGCCAGTCTGAACAATATCACAGGAGCTAATACGCCTGGCAAGGTGGCACCATGACGAAATTGGAGGGGACTAGCAACCTCCGCTCCGGCCCAAATAAATCGAGCCCTATGGTCCTCATGCCGGGTCAGAACAGAGGCATCGATAGGCCCGGGATCAATGAAAGCATCCATCTATTTATTTCAATATCAAGGTTGGTTATTGTTCTACGAGGCAAGGAAATAAATAAGAGAATACAAAAGTTTAATTACTAGTACGTGGCATTGTAATCCAAGTTATCCCACACTTTCAAGAAGTGCCTGTGGGGAAGGTCTTGATTTCCAGCCTATATACTAAGTAATACTTCAAGAGTAAGCCTCATGCGATTTTGAAAAACAGCATGCGATTTTTTTTTTTTTTTTAAAGTTTGAACAATAAATCATATTTTTAGGGTTTGGGGTAGATCAATCTAATTTAGGGTTTAGGGTTTGGGGTATAAGTATATGAGATTTGGGATGTAGGTATATTAATATTTCTTAGAAGTTTAATTTATTTTGTTGTTTTTAGTATTTTTTCTTTATTATTATCATACTTTTTCTTTATTATATATTATTCAATTATTATTTATTATCTCTCAATAATATTAATAAATATTATTCTTTTTGATATTTACTTATTTTATTAATGACATGTATTTTGAATCGGATGGAGTATAATAATAAATATTTGCATTATATTAACAAGGATTATTAATTAAGTCTTTTGTTTCTCAAACAACATTTTTCTCTCTAGTTTGATCTTTTTTATAGGATAGGATATTTGGCATGAAATCATTTCATTAAATCTGTAAAATTGTAATAAATTTTTTTCCTAAATTTTACAATCATAAGTTTGTAATTTGACAAAATGAAGTATGTAGAAAACATAGTCAATATCCCTTTTTTACATGAAATGCATTTAAATGCTTCATTATTTTTCATTAAACATTAATCAAAAACAAATTAAGCTGAATAAAAAATGATAATAAAATATTTGATAATGAGACAAAGAAAATATACTTGTTAATAATTTATTTGACATGTGTAAACCTAGCTACTTAAAACAAATTTACCAAAAAAATCAATCCAAGTAAACAATTCTAATAACAATTCTAACAATTCTAATAACAAGTAAAATATATTTTTGCTATTAAAATATAATGAACACCACTAAGTAAAAATAAATAAATAACAAGTATATAATGGAAAAATATGAATTTACACTTACAAATTTTTAATAATCAAAATGTTGAATGACAAAATCAAGGTTTTGACTCTTGTTTCTTCTTCCTCTCCTCGCTTGTCTTGTTTCTTCTTCCTCTCCTTGTCGGCAGCTGGACTGAGAAAGAAAAGGGTGTGTTTTGTTTGTGTTTGATGAAGACGAACTGAATGGTTTTTGATTTTAAATTAAACTCGCTACACGGTGTAGCGAGTTTGATTTGGGCTGGTCAAACTCGCTACACGGTGTAGCGAGTTTTGGTTAATTAATAGCCCTAATTAAATTCTTAACTGTCCGTCTTAATTACACATAACTCGCTACACGGTGTAGCGAGTTTGACCAGCCCAAGTCAAATTCGCTACACGGTGTAGCGAGTTTCAAAAAAAGGGGCATTTTTGGCAAAACTTTGAACAATAAGTCATTTTAGGAATTAAAAAAAAAAGTAAAAAGGTATTATTTGAGAAAAAAATTCCATTTTTGTGACTCTACTAATGCTCCCCCAACGACTTCACACAGTTAGTTATTACTCCCTCCGTCCCACGTGAATAGACATTTATTTTCTTTTTGGGACGTCCACTGTCCAAAATGGAAAAGAATATTCACTATTCCCTCCACTCATTCTCTCTCCTACTTCACTTTTACACTCACAACATTCTCTCTTCTAACTATTCCCAGTGTTCTAAAAGATCCCGCCTAAGGGCGCCTAGGCCCCGCCTAGGCGCTAGGCCCCTCTCCAACGCCTAGTTCTAAACTCCGCCTAGGTCTCGGTTAATCCCGACTAGTCCCCGACTAGCATCCGCCTAGGCGCTAGGCCCGGCTCCGCCGCCTAACATCCGCCTAGCGCTTTTTAGAACCTTGACTATTCCTCCCACTCATTCTCTCCTATTTAATTCTTCATATTCACAACATTTTTTTTCACTTTTTTTCTCTCTTATTTTTCCTTAATTCACACACCCATAAAGTTACACCCATAAAGTTGGTGTTCATTGACATGGGATGGGACGGAGGGAGTACGTTGTTACACACAAACGAGCAATGGCACCGAATAGCATCGGCTCCATCCTTCTCCTCCTCCTCCTCCTAATCACCGCCGATCACGGCGGCATTTTCCGTCTCGCAGAGGGAGGAAAACGGCGAATTCACATTACCGACGAGCTAGACGATGTAGTGGACGACGAGGAAGACGAGGCGTGGAAAGAATGGGGTAAGAAATCAACCGAGTCGGATTTCAAATTTGATCCACCACCGTCGGACTTCTCCAATATGGACTTGTCGGAAATGCAAGCCGAAGTGATGAAGCGGCAAGTCGGTCCAGCTTTCGGCTTCGTCAAGCTCCGATTAGGCGAACGCCGTAACCCTGTAAAAATCTCTTTCCCCGATTCCATCCTTAATTTATCCAATTACTAGGATATTTTTTAACGCATCAAATTGAGCTTGAATATTTGTTGAAAACTTGATTTGATTTCTCGAGATGATCTCAATTCTCAAACTAGCTTCTGATAGCTAGAGCCCGTCGGAGTAACTTGACTTGATTCTCCATTCAGAACATCTAACCAAGTTACTCCGATTTTGGTTAATTCATATTAGAACTGGTCTCGAGCCGAAATTGGAGTGACTTGACCAAGTTACTCTTATTTCATCTCGTTGATGAAATGGTGGAATAATCTAGAATGCTATTCCCTCCGTTGTTCCAAAATGAATGTCCAAAACAATTTCAAAGAGTAAATTTGCAATTTTTTTGGACATTCATTTGAGACGGAGGTGGTACATTTCACCAATGCATCTGCACACTTCTAATTGCATTTAATAGTTTGTGCTTCTTCTTCCTTAGCAGTACCAAAAAAATTAATAGTTTTTGCTTCGGTAATTTGTGTAATGTTGCCTGTGTTAGCCACTATTATACTTATTTACCAGATTCATGATCATGTTTAAGCCCTAATATTATGGGTTTTGTTTTTGTATTGGTATGGATATTACATACAATTTGATTTGATCCACCCATGTAGGAATTCCTGTAGATGGAAATCAGTTAAGCTAATTCTGTGTTTGAGGGTTCATTTGGCTCGTTTATTTTTGTTATTTAGGAGATGGTATCACAGATTGCAATGAAATGGAGCAAAATGTCGAGAACAGGAGCTATAGATGTGAAATTCATGGGAGTGGATGTGAGCACAATCATGTTCACGCTGGAAAAAGGTCAAGACACGTTAGAGGTTTGTGTTATTTCTCTAAAATAGTACTACAGACAAATTTATTTATTGAAAAAAATTATTTTTATTTTTAAGAGGATCGAAAGATGGATGTAATTCAGTTTGGTCTGATCTTCGAAAGCCTTTTAGATGGTCAATCAACAATCACTACTTCCTTACAAATGCCGGTAATGGGAAAAACATGTAATGTTTTCATATGTTTTGGCATTGCCATTCATATGAAAATCTGTGGGATTGTGGTGTAATCTTTGGTTTTTGCAGCTGAAATAATTCTTAATAAGCCATGTTTTGACTGTGCTATCTATTTGGGGTTTTATAGCGTAATGAAAATTTATGGAATTGTGGTATGATCTTTGGTTTCGCAGTTGAAAGAATTCTTACTAAGCCAGCCAGAGGCCTACGAAGTGAAGATAGGAGATCAACTCTTCCGAAGACCAGGAGATCCTCCTTTCGACTTGGTCTTTGAGAAGCTCCATGGCAAAGAAGTTAACGAAGATCAACCGCAAGATGAGTTATAGTCTATCAAAGATCTTTCTTTTCTGTTTTTTTTTTTTTTAATAAATTTATTATTGTCTACATCTCCTCCATTGGTCACAGAACTTAGCTAGTTGCGACAATGTGCAGTGAATTTAGCCTTGTAGTATCTGATTATACGGTTAACCAGAAACCTTATTTCCTATATTAACATCTCTCTGAGTTTCTTTTATCTTTTTCTTTTTTCTTCATGTATTGGCTATTCTTAAATGCAGTTTTCATTTCTAAGTTTACGGATGTTCATGTGTACATTTATACAACTGGTGTATGAACATTCGGATAAATCAAGGGCCGTTGATTCATGCTTACTGTGTTCATCTTCCTTTTTTCCTTTTTTTTTTCTTGGTTCAGCGCATTTTACCTGTTCCACCAAACTGATCATCGTTTTACTACTCTTCGATCTTCTATTTCTTTGTATTGGTTACTACCCACTGAAATAGTTTGGTTTAATCACAGATAAAGGGAATTTGACCATGAATTGAACCATTGTTAACATGTTTTTGTTCATAAATAAGCCCAAAATTTGAATTCAACATTATTTCAGCACCCATAATATATGAGAGAAGAAATGACTTTCATTAATACAAGTAAATTCTCACCATAATTTATTAGTAGCATGATTCAAATGCATCAACAAGGAACTTGCTTGAATCTATATATTGATTGGTTGCAGAGTTAAAACAATATCATCATTTCAACTTCTTACTGAAGTCGGAAAGCTGAAGAAGGTGAATCCTGGGAAATCCCGCAGCTTCATCTCTCTCTTTCTGAGTGTTGTATCCCCAGTCACCTGGTTTTAGACAAAACTCAACTTAGTAAAACATACTCCCGCCCTCCCAGAATGACAGTCCCACTTTTTTAGTCGTTAATTTGATTGAAATTTGACGAAAGATTTAGGAAAAAATAATCATCTCAATGAAATTCTAAAACTTGTTATTTATGAATAATTTATTTTAGAATATCATTAGGCTAATTATTTTTTCCTAAATATTTCGTCAAACTTCAATCAAATTAATCACTCAAAAAGTGGGACTATCATTCTAGGGCGGATGGATATCAGCCTAACAGAAAGTCGGAAAAAAAAGGAGAAGAAGCATCAAAGATTAAAAAGATAGATTCCTATAAAACATGACTAAAAGTACCTAGATACAAGTTCCATCCATCCAACTCAGGTTCTTTGATAACATTCTTTAATGTTGCAAGTCGATCTTCTACAAAGCTGGTAAAAGTGGGAGGATCAATTGTAGGATTTAGGCTCCGTTTGTTTCGCGTTTTACGACTTTCGGAAAATGATTTCCCGTAAAATGTTTTATGGAAAATGAAAATGTTTTCCGGAAAATGACATAAACATGTTTTCGGCTGTTTGGTAAGGAAAATGTTTTCCGAAAAATATTTTCATGTGTTTAATAAATTAAAGGAAAATATCTTTCGATAAAAACATAATTTGAGATAAGTTGAAAGAGATAGGGTGGGGTAGGGTGATGGAGGTGGGGTGGTAGGGTAGGAGGTGGGAATTAGTAGGGGTGAGGTGGGTGGGTGTGGGATAGGGTAGGGTAGGTGGGGGTAGGATAGGGTGGTGGGGGAAATGTAAAATGTAAGATGATGGTAGGCTAGGGTGGTGATAGGGTAAGGTGTGGGGTAGGGTGGGTAGCCTAGAGTGTGGGGGAGTGGGGTTGGGTGGAGGAGTTGTTAAAAAATAAATTAATTTAATTATAAGTAAAAAAAAGTTTGACCGTGGGAGAGGGATTGGTGGGGGTGGTGAGGGTTGTTAAAAAATAATTTGAATATGAATAAAAAAAATTACTTGGGAGTGGGGGAGTTGTTAAAATATAATTTTAAAATAAATAAAAATATATTTTTAGACCTTTAGGCGGTGGTGGTGATGGGAGTCGGGAGTTGTTAAAAATAAATTTAAAATGTTTTTCTTTTTGACTCGACCGGGGGGGGGGGGGGAGAGAATTGTAAAAAAATAATTTTAATTTAAAATATTTTTTTCATGAGGGGATGGGGTAGGGGTGGGTAACGTGGGGGGGTGTATGGAAAGTTAGGTTTTTGTGTGTGTATGTGAGGGTGTTCCCATTTTCCGGAAAATATTTTAATTAGGAAAAATCCGTAAGTCATTTTACTTAGAAAAGTGGGGAAAATATTTTCCGGTGCTTACCAAACACCGAAAAATGAGGAAAACGTTTTCCGAAAAATATTTTCCCCCAAACAAACGGAGCCTTAGTGTATGATTATTTTCTCCAAATGAAAAAGCCTATAATAGTTCAAATAGAGTCTTACTGTAAGGTCATGCCTTGGTGTTCTGGTTTCTTTTGAAGCTGTTTCAGCACTTCTACTTTAGGACTGAAAGGAATTAATCAACATATTTTGTGTTACTTGAAAATAATACATCGGCAGATGTCTTAAATGACAACAGTTTTGGTTTTCCTATTAGTATATTCCATAAATAACTTACCCGGATCCAAGACCATACATTCTTTCAGGTGGAAGAGTTACACCTGCAAGTTCACGCAGTAAAGCATCGGCAAAGCGACCCTGAAATGGGTTAAGGGTCAAATGAAAAGAATAAGATACAGAAAAAGAACAACATTAGAAGAAATTCTGGAAAACCGACAACGTGTGACAGTTACAAGGAACATTATCTCAAATCGATCGACCTATTGCTCATCCAATTCACCAACACGAATTTAATTTCCTTCTCTTTCTTTGAATATGGAGTATATGCTTATGTTATTACCTTCACAAGCAAAGAGACTTGAACATAACTACATCAATCAGCTAGAGCTGGGTAATTGTAAAATTAGGTATTCCCCTTGAATCTCATAAGGATCCTACTCTGCTAGTGTGAAGTAAATGCAAACTTAGAGATTCTGTTTGAATGTGCCAAGGATCTTACTCTGCTAGAGTAGGTAGGTGCTGTAACCCGGCCTTCAATAGAAAAATGAATTTTATGATTAACCCATTCACATTTCACACATACCGACACACACACAAAAAGAAAAAGAAAAAAAAGGAGAAGTCCAGTTGTCGTTAAAAATACTGACTTTGTATTTGTGATTAGGGATTCAGACAAAGGTTAAATTACCAACACCACATTGTGGGGTCTTGGACAAAATAATTTCCATTCTCAAAAGAACACACCTGTTTAGTGGTAACAATATAGAGCTCTGAACTTGCAAACTTCAAGGCATCAGGAATTCCTGGATAAAACCTGCATGAGGAGTACTTATAGTTAAAGTTGGATTCCCATCATACACAACAGGACTATATGGAAATGTTCATATATTGAGTGAAACACAGGTTGAATAAATTTTACTAGCATCTTCAAAGAAGCCCAGTCCATACATAAAATGTCTTTTTTGTTAAATGTTGAGTATCCATCTTAAACAACAGTACATATTTAACCTTCAAATTATCACGGGAAACAGAGGTCTTACAAGTCACACTAACAACTTCATTTAAACCCAGTCCATTAAACATTAGACTCTCTGGATCTTATGGTTTAAAGTTGCAACGAGCGTGAGCAAGTCAATAGCATCCGAATTAACTTCATGAAATGAATATTTAATCGAATCATTTAATGGATTATTGTGGAGACTTGCAATTAAAGGACACCAGTCAAACAAAAATATTGGTGTTGTCTAACTATTTGAACCACAGACATATTAATTGTGAGTAGGGACTGTGGGCAGTGTCTTTCCTATTACTTTGTTTTGTTTATTTATTTAGTGGGTTGGGAAGCTTGTAAGGAATGTGATACTTTGTTTGCTATTAGAAGAAAGAATATTTGTGCAGCTAAAGTGGAACACCAGTGAACTTCAGGATAAACCTTTGAAAAATCTTTTTTTTTTCTTGAATGCTGATAGACTTGACTGGAACCTACAATAATAGATTGGGGTTTAAAAGAAATGAAGTGATTGTGCTTTCAGAGTTGGGGTTTGCTTGTAGCACCTGAGGTAAAATGATATTCTAGAAAACAGTTGATTTTCAACATAAGAGGAACATGTGCAAAAATGTTGAACTTAAGTACTTTTAGTAACACAAGTACATAAAAATTCCTCAATGATCTCACTATATTGCATCGCAAGTCTAAGAGTGACTTAGAACTTGTTGTACGGTGAGGGAGGATTTAGTAACTTTCCCAAATTTTGGACATTCATTTTGGGACAATTTTTTTTTTCCAAATTTGGACATTTATTTAGGGACGGAGTATAATTGGTCTGGATAGGTGGTTCATTTTATAGTTGGTGGTAATTATACGTGCTTCTGTAATGCTTCATCAAAATAAAGAGAGATCTGGAAAAAAACATTGGGATCAAGGAGAGAGAAAGTGAAAACCTTGAACCAAAAAATGAACCATGCAACTGAACTAACATAAGAACACTAAAATCAGCAGCCTAAAACAGTTGCCTTCACTCATCTGGTTGCACAGATCCCAAAAGATGACAATCAAATTTATAAAGAAACTTACCCAAGTAGAGTTTAATAGGTTTTCTTTTTTCTCGTATAGAGTATAGGGGACATTATACAGATTGCAATATTTTTTTAATCAGATATTGAATTTGCATTTGATGGCTGATTCTGGTAGAGGTGGGAAATGTACAGACCTAATTCTCAAAATAACTAATGCATGGTAACAGGCTGACACTCTCATGTCAATCTCACAACTTGTACAATTTTTACATTATAACGGAAATTCTCATGCCTATCCCTGAATTGTACTACTTACTCCGTCCCATATTAAGGGTCCATCCTCTCATTTGCACGCAGATTAAGAAATGGAGAGAAATATGAGTAAAAAGTAAAAAGTCAAGTGGGTTGAGAATATAATGGTTCAAAACACTATTCATAATGCAAGTGGGTAAAAATTAGCTTAGCAAGTGTAGTTTTTGTTTGTAATTATACAAGCATTATAAGGACAAAGTTGTCCAAAATACTATTCACTTTTTGCTATTTAGGGAATGGGACTCTTCAGGGAATGGGACTCTTACTCTGGAACGTACTAAAAAGGAAGTAGGACTCTTACGCTAGGACGGAGGGAGTACTATTTTTTAAATAATTATTTTTATTTATTTGGCGATCGCTCTCCCCATAGTAATAGCAAAACAAGCCTCTCTTTTGATTCTAAAAGCAATTAATAACTTGTGAGTTAAGCCAATAAAATATGACCAAGTTCGGTATTGTTGTTTCTGTTTATCCAGTCTCGTTGTTAGTCCTAACTGATGTAATTGAAGTACATCAATCTTGGATGAAAGATGCCATAAAGCCTGGCTTAAGACTATTGTGAATCATACAGCCAAGCTTAATAGACTCGAAATATATGCAATCCTTGTTAATTCTACTTACTGATGGAATGCATTTGAATCTTTCCTTTCGCTAATCCAGTTAAAGTTGCCCAGTCTATTTATTGTTCTATATGTCTACATATAGTAATTTGCATAGCACAAAATAACTTTCGTTTATGCATGCTAAACGAGGATTATTTCCCCATACTTTTGCATAAATGGTCTGGCTCTGGGATATAAAATTAATAGTCTAGCTTGCATAATACTAAGTAGTATTAAAATCAAGTATTTGAGAGTTAAATAACCTGTTCGCTCCAATCCACGTATTCAAATCCTTCTCCATCCACTCGTCCCTGACCTTTCCAAAAAGTTCAACTAGTTCATCTCGATTCTCTCCCCATTCCTTCATAATTACTGGTTTTATCTTTGACCAGTTCTCCAAAATTCCATCAATAGTCAAGCCTTCTGTAACCTTGCACATCAAACCATGATCATCAGGTCAAAACCATTATCCAAGGGAGAGCATACATTTTTTTTCTCTCTTTTGCTTTGGGGGCAACAGGTATCATGGAAGAGAAGAGAATCTGAAAAAGTGTTGGGACTAGGGACAAATGTTATGCACTCCCTCCGTCCCAAAATGAATGTCTATTTGGAATTTAAGGGTCATTTTGAAAAGGTTGATTTTTAATTAAAAAAATCATAAACATTCTTGTTTTTCACTTTCAAAATTTTAGTTTTGCAAAAATATAATGAACTATGAAAAATAATTGAAAAAAAAATTCATTTAGGACAAAGTTATTTAAAGGTAAAGTATCAAAATGTCATTCATTTTGGGACAAAAAGACATTCAATTTGGGACAGAGGGAGTAGAAGTTTGTGCAACTTTACACACCGAAGACTTGCAAAGAGAAGGAATCCTCATTTCCACTAGCAACCGCACAAGTAATAGATTCTCATATCCAGTTTCTACAACTGGTCGCACCTGAAAAAACATGAAGGAAAATTGAAGGATTCTCCTGTTACAAGAACTAATGTAAGGCAACAATGAAATACTCTACTACTCAGAATGCCAAGGAAACTTGTGGATGCCGCAAGAGCATAACATTACAATGACACACCACCGGAAACCAGTTAAGAATAATATACATGAACATGATCAGGCTATAACGCATCAACTATCTTAAGGGTTTGAAGGCAAGGTAACAAAAAGTAGCATGATAAATGATCCATTGAAAATGCAAATTTCCGATATTTCCATATGACATCAAGAGAATAACAGTAACCTAAGAATCATATTTAGATTCTTCAAAAATGACATCAATTCTTCGATGTGTAAATTTTAGACAGCAGCTATCCGTCCATAAGATCAGAGGCGGAGCTACATGGAGTGAATGGAGGGCAGCTTCCCCCCCCCCCTTTTAATTTTGAAAAGTGTCAATTTCCACCCTTGTAAATTGAGAATATGTGATATTTTACCCCCAAAATCATGGTTTTTATCAATTTTACCCTGTTTAGGTACGGGGAAAAAAATTGCACTACATAATATTTTTGCCCCCATTTATCTCAAATTTATACTCCACCATGTAATATTTTAACCTTGTAAAATTTTTGTCGTTTGTCTAAAATCCTAGCTCCTCTACTGCATAAGCTCTATTAGGATAGTGCACTACAAGTGAATAGCTTCAGCATTCATAGATCAGCTTCCTTTTCGGAAATTACACAACCAATTGCTGAAAATCTTAAGCCAAATCACTGTGCACTACAATCAATAATTTCAGGCTCTCAGCAATCACATTGCAACTTGCTATTTTATTTTATTTTTGCTCAAGTAGAAAGACCATTTCCTTCTAATTTTCTATTATTTCATGGGCATCGAAAAAACTAAACACAAATTAATGGAAGATGTTAAGATATACATTCTGCTTGAAAACTCTAAGTTATTGATCACTAGAATAAGCCCGTGTCCGAGGGCACGTGATTTTTTTTTTTTAATTTTTTTTTTTTTAAATTTTTTTTAAGGGCAAAATGGGAAAGGGACAAATGTATGAGGGCAAAATGAAAATTTCGCCGCTTGGAACTGTTCAAAGAACTGTAGCAAAACCCTCCCTCATTTATACTATAGATATTAAACAAAAACATTATTTAGAAAAAATTGACGGAACAAACAAGGATGATAGTTAAAGAGCTTACTATGTGCATTTGATCAACAATCCAATTCTCCATGGACGTATCAATTGAAGTAAATAAACCAGGCCATCTGACTTTCGCAGCCTAATGCATCATCAAATTCAATTAACAAAATTGCAAAAGCTAAATGTGTGTATGAGTGGGTGAGAGAGAAACCTTGACGGCGGAGCGAGAGCTCTCGCCGCAGCTATCACAGAGAACTCCGTCGAAGTCCAACGCATAGAGGTCTCCCATTTCTCGCTTGCTCTTCAGCCGGTTCTCGGATGGATGATATTTCCGATGCTTATTGCCACCCAAATTAGGCGTCCCTCTTCTCATCAATAGTTGTCCCAACAAATTTGACTTGGTCCTTGATTTCAACCGACGCATTTTTAACTTAGTTACTCTTATCTCAAAATAGATCTTCTCTCAAATAATTCCTTTTAAAATTAATAATTACCAAAATGATAAATCTTTAAAACTATGTTCATAATGACAATTTTTATGAAACTCGCTACATGATGTCGTGAGTTTATAATTTTGTCCGTTTGAAATCGCTACTTAGAGTAGCGAGTTTAGGGGTTTAATTTTCAAATTAAGGTTTCGTTTATTTTGCGTAAAACGATTTTCGTAAAATGATTTTCCGTAAAATATTTTTCGAAAAATGAAAATGTATTTCGAAAAATGACATAAACATGTTTTCGCCTGTTTGGTAAGGAAAATATTTTTCGGAAAATGTTTTCCGAAAAATATTTTTATGTGTTTGATAATTTAAAAGAAAACCACGTGAGTGTAAACTTATTTCATTTTTCATTCGTTTTATGTAAGTGTAGACTATCCAAAATGACAAATTTTTTATTATTTTATATTTAATGAGACACTATTGTCATACTCTCAACAACAATCCATTTACTATTCAGCCCACTCATTCTCTCTCTTATTTTCATTTTCATAGTCACAACACCTGTTCCACTTATTCTCTTTACTCTTATTATAATATTATTCCTTAGTTATTGTGTCCAAAATTTTATTGCAAACTCACGTGAGACGAAAAAAATATATAGACTTTTGGTCAAGATTATATTTTAGTGCTTTTAACACGAATTGAATGATTGTAAATTTGTCTGCACAAAAATTTAAATAAAATATAACTCATCATAATATGACATATGTAACTTATGTTATTATAAAATATAATTTACATGTTATATATATTATCTGGGTCTTGCTTAATTGAGAACTAATTAAAATGAGAACTATTAGAAATAACTAAAACCATTGTATAACAGATAAATCAAGGATTTAGATTAAAAATTACTTGTATAGAGGCGGTGACATTTTTGCAATTAATAGGATAGATAATGACAAAGCTGTAGAATGTCATTTGACCTTGCAAATTCACAATCTACCACGTTATCATCTAAATTTCCATCAAATTTCAAAATTAAATATCTCGATATCTATAAATAGAAAAAAATCGAGAATACTGTTTTTCTCGTCTCGACGATACGAATCAATTACATCCCTGAAGATAGGGTTTTGAAAAAAAATTGTTGAATAACAATGAAATTTTTAAAATACACTTGAATTTATTAGATACTTAGTTGCTGAATTCATGAGTATTTTTAACATTGCACTTGGATTCAGTAGCTAATTAGCTACTGAATCTATATGTATTTTGAACATTGCACTTGAATTCAGTAGCTAATTGGCTACTGAATCCATTTGTATTTTTGAAAATTGCAATTGAATTCAGTAGCTAATTATTTAGCTAATGAATTCATATGTATTTTGAATATTGCATTTAATAACTAGTTACCTACTAAATGCATGCGTATTTTGATCATTACACATGGATTTAGTAGCTAGTTAGCTACTAAATCCATGTATATTTTGAATACTGCACATGAATTCAGTAGCTAGTTAGCAATTGAATTCATGTGTGTTTTTGAACAATGTACTTGAATTCATTAACTAATAAGCTATTGAATTCATATGTATTTTGAACATTACATTTTGATTTGGTAGCTACTTAGCTACTAATTCAATGTATATTTTGATCATTTCAAATAAATTCAGTAGCTACTTACCTATTAAATACATGTGTATTTTGAAAATAGCAAATACATTCAGTAGCTAATTAGCTACTGAATTCATGTGTATTGTTTAACATTGTACTTGGATTCAGCAGCTAGTTAGCTATTGCATTTATGTGTATTTTTTAACATTGCACTTGAATTTAGTAGCTACTTAGCCACTGAATCCATCTGTATTTTGAACATTACACTTGAATTCAATAGTTAATTAGCTACTGAATCAATGTATATTTGATAATTGCATATGAATGAATTCAGTAGCTAATTAGTTACTGAATTCATGTGTATTTTTAATGAATTCAAGTGTAATGTTCAAAATACACTTGAATTCAGTAACTAATTTTCTAATGAATCCAAGTGTTTTTTGAAAATTTCATTATTGTTCAACATTTTTTTTCAAAGCCTTATATTAAAGGATGCAGTTTGATTCGCCTCGTCGAGACGAGATAAACAGTGTTCTCAAATATTTTTTTGACTTATAGATTTTGAGATATTTAATTTCGAAATTTTTAGGAAAATTTAAATGATTAAATGGCAGTACCTCTCAACTTTCATAAAAAATACAAAAATGCCATCGTTTTTTTAATAAAAGTATATGTAATCTAAACTATTAATTTATCTTAATCCAATTGCGATGGTTGATTCTCATTTTAAATAGTTTCTCATTTGATAACCCTTTTTTTCTCACACTGATAAAAATAATTATCTTAAAAATTTAACTTATATTACTATAATAAAAAAGTATTATTGTGTACGGTTGAACTGTATCTATAGTATAAATGGGAACCCTCCTTGCTACAGTACAATGAATAGTTTTAAGTGTCGAATTTCTTATTTTGCCTTCACTAAGTTGTCCTTTCCCATTTTGCCATTAAAATATATATATATATATATATATATATATATATATATATATATATATATATATATATATTTATATATATATATTTTTTTGTTTAAATTAAAAAAAAATGTGTCCTCAGACACGGGCTTAATTTAAAAAAAAAATGTGTCCTCGAACACTGGCTTTTACTAGTAAATACTCCCTCCGTCCATTTTGTTAGTTCACGGTTACTGTACTCACGTAAATTAAGGAGGGAGTATTATATTGAAAGTGTTGTGAGTGTGAAAGTAAAATACGAGAGAGAATGAGTGGAGGGAATAGTAAATTATAATGGTGTTGTGAGTATTAAAATAATGTAGGAGAGAGAATGAGTGGAGGAAATAGTAAATTATAGTGGCGTAGGGTTATTATTTTAATAATATAAAGTTTCCTTTTTAGGAAAGAAACAAAGTGTGAACTTTGTAAGTGAACGTCCAAAATAAAAAGTGTGAAGTATGTAAATGGACGGAGGGAGTATATAAATATGGACGCCTTATCCATCCTAGCAAGTAGCATTAGCATTAATCCTAAAAGAATAACCCATTTTAACTTTAATCCTTATTTTCTCATTTATACTTTCTCTGGAACTTTCATTTTGTAATTGTCACTTTAAATGAATTTTACTTAATAATATTAAATTGATTCAATAATCTTATTAAAAAAAATCTCTTTTGATATATTATTATAAATATTATTAATCAGAATTTTATATATCTGTTAAAATAATTAAAATAATTTAGAATTATAGTTAAAAATTCATTCAACCGAACCTGATAGTTAAAAAATATTGAGAACTAACATTTCTTAATAAAATATGCACACAAATGAAAATTGTTTTAACTTACATCCAATTCCAAATAGTGCCATCGTTCTGTTTCTGACACAGAGACGTAAGTATTCTGTTTTGGGGCCAATTTTGGCGAGACAACAAAAGAGAAAAAGACGTGCGCTAAGAGTGAAAGAGAATCGGAGAAAAAAACGAAACAATCACGACAAGATACTGTTTCCTTGACTCAAAGATTCAATCCCCTCACTTGTACCTTGCTTTAACGATTCACCATGCTCATTTTTCTTAACAAAAACTCTTGTGATATCGTCATGATATGATATGATGCGACAGAATTACATACTCCCTCCGTCTCACAACAAGTGACACACTTTGTCATTTTGAACGTTTCACTAATAAGTCACACTTCCTAAAATGGCAAAGAATCTTTACTATTCCCTCCACTCATTTTCTCTCCTACATTATTTTAATATTCACAACACCATTATAATTTACTATTCTCTTCACTCATTCTCTCTCCTACTCAACTATCTACACTCACAACACATCAACATTTTCACTTTTTTCTTAATTTCCGTGCGAAACAGTAACTGTGTCACTTGTTGTGGGACGGAGGGAGTATTTTATTTAAGTGTTATTTTAATATTTCAGAAAGTCATACTCCCTCCCTCCGTCTCAATAATACCTTCTGTTGTATATGACTCGATTGTGGGTAAGGAATCAGTAGGTTAGGTACACCAAAAGATGTTATCTTTAAGATATTTAATTCGCCCCACTATAGTGTAATGGTCTCAACGAATTTCACCTCCAGGATACAAAACCTACTCACTCTTATTCAAAGTTACACTCCTTTGAATAACTCGGGAACAATAATCGAAGCTTTAACTGTTTGACTCGAAGAATAGATTTGTTAAGAAGAAAGACTCAAGGAAGTAATAAACTCAGTATATTTCTGTATATCTCCTTTGATTCGGAGGAGACAACTCTATTTATAGAGTTGGTGTTGTCGTCTTGAAAAGACACAACTTTTTCGAACTGGTGCCTCAGCTACACGGCCGAGTCAACAAAGTTGCACGGCCGCTCCATGCTTTTGCACGGGCGTGTCACCAAAATTGGCACGGCCGCTCCATACTTGCACGGGCGTGCTCTACGCCTTGCACAGCTGATCCGGGCGTGCCCCTCCGAACAGTCATACACTTTAGCGAATGTCCATTCGAAGAGTTACAACCCTAAACATTTAAACTGATATACTTCCTCCCTCCTTAATATCATATCCGATATTAAGATCAATTTAATATTTAAATTAATTAATTTCTTTCTTTCTTATATATATATATATATATATATATATATATATATATATATATATATATATATATATATATATATATATATAATACTCAAAACTTTAAGCCATACTTGATATTTTTTCATAATAGAGGGAAGCTCAACAAGCTTATAGGAACCACTACAACAAAAACAGGTTTTTGTGGCATTTTTTAAAGTGCCACAAATCAGAAAAAAAGTGCCATAAAAGCTATTTCCGACACATTTTCCGGCACTTTTAAAAGTGCCATAATAAGTCGCGTCGGCAATACTTTCCGGCACTTAAAAGTGCCACAATTTCCGGCACTTTTAAAAGTGCCACAATTTAGGCACTTTTAAAAGTGCCACAATTTCCGCACTTTTAAATGCCACAATTTTTTTAAATGCCACAATTTCCCGTCACTTATGAAAGTGCCACAATTTCCGGCACTTATGAAAGTGCCACAATTTCCGGCACTTATGAAAGTGCCACAATTATCCGACAGTTTTATAAGTGCCTCAAATTTCCGGCATTTAAAAAAGTGTCTTAATTTTCCGGCACTTTGAAAAGTGCCACACATTTCCGGCACTTTTGCACAGTTTTAATGAACTGACGGATATGATTGCTGTCGGTAATTCACTACAAATAGATACAAATCTCAAGCATATTTAATGCCACATTCCTACATAATTTTAACTAACTGCAACAAAGTATATAAAAGATAACTTTTTCTCATTGTCATCAAAGAAAATAAGTATAAATTACATCATTCAGAAAGTAATAATTCAAAAATTTAAGCAAGGTATACAGTCTTGACATCATAACACCAAAAGCTAAATATTCAATTGTTCAAACAAAAGTGTGATGAGATAATGGTCTTCTTCCATAGCGAATGTATTACAAGAGACGTGATCCATCACCTGCAAACAAACAATTATAGCATTAATTACTTTAGTTTTTAAAGAGACTTTGAAAAAAGTTATAAAAAATACAATACAACCTCGTGTTACATCTATATTTCTCCATGCAACAGATTTTCCAATAGCTTCTCCCAACTTGGTGACTCCTTCGTAAGGCATAATTAATTTTTCAAACGGTTTTATCGCTTCTTTGATAAGTACTTCCCAGAATTCATTTCCCAATTCAGTCCCCCCAACAACTTTAGAGACATTTTTACTTATCAAAATTCCTCTAGCCACCACTTGTTTTGGACCTTTATAGTCAAGGAGATTCACAAGAACTTCCCCCTGCATATAGTAATTAACATTAGAGCCTAATCAAATCTTACATGTAGTAAATCTTCTATTTCAGCTACTTCAAGTAACATTGCTTTGTAAGTGGTACCCATGAAAATCGACTTCGATACCTCGCTCCGTGACCATATACCCAAGCACTTTTCCCCTTGTCACTCCGAAGGTGCATTTAGCAGGGTTTAGTCTCATGTAATGTTGTCTCAGCCTCTCGAAGAACTTTCGCAGGTCAACAAAGTGTTGTCCATCCTCGCCTTTGGAGTGGATTATCATGTCGTCGACGTAGACCTCAATCTCCTTGTGGATCATGTCATGAAAAAGCGTGGTCGCTGCCCTTTGATAAGTAGCCCCAGCGTTCTTAAGCCCAAATGGCATTGTTGTATAGCAGTAAGTTCCCCACGGTGTGGTGAAGGCTGTCTTTTCTTGGTCTTCTTCGGCCATCTTGATCTGGTTGTAGCCTGCAAAGCCGTCAACGAAGGATTTGACTTCGTAATTGGCTGTGGAGTCCACCAGGATGTCTATGTTGGGCAAGGGGTAATCGTCTTTGGGGCTGGCTTTGTTCAGATCTCGGAAATCTACACAGCAGCGCACCTTCCCATTGGCCTTGGTTACGGTCACAATATTGGACAACCATGTCGGATATTCGATGACTCTAATAAATCCTACCCGCAGTAGCTTCTCAATTTCTTCTTTGACCTGTAGAGACCATTCTGGCTTGATCTTTCTCAGTTTACGCTGCGGCTTAGCATCTGGTGCTAGAGGGATTCTCGTGCTCTACTATCGAACCGTCTAGCCGGCGTATCCTTGTACGACCATGCAAAGACGTCCATGTATTCTCTGAGCAGATTAACCAGTCTGTCCCTTTCAACCCCCTGGAAGAAGTTTCCAATCTGTGTCTTTTTAGGTTCCTCGACAGTACCCAAGTTAACACTCGTCAAAACCTCCTCGGCAGCTTGGGCCCGATTTTCCTCTTTTTCTGTAACCTGCTTAAAGATTTCTTTAATGTATTGTTTGTTTAGTGTGTTTGCATCTTGTTCAAATGATTCATTATTAACTGTTGTTAAGTTTTTAGTTAATTTATCATTTGTTAAGTTGGCAATAAGAGGATACTCAGAAAGATCTGTCATTTCATTCAAAGCAAGGGGAAAGATGACATTGATTACATGTTCATAATCCTCAGGCGTGAGGCCTTCGGATGACTCAGAGGACTGGAATTCAAAGATTCCTGACTCAACTGTATAGACGACAGGGTGTTTGACACGACTGGGTTGAGAAGGACGGGGTACCAATCCAAGCTCCGTGATCATTTGCTGTCGGCTGGCTATCGGCCCTGAGAATGTCTCCCAATTCTTCAAAGGCATCTCTGTCTTAGTCACCAAAGTGCGGGGATCAAAAGGTTCTTCACCACCGTCTCCAATTACCGCAACTGTCTCATCATCTGAGCTGAAGTCGATCAAATCAGGGATCTGTGCTTCTTCATCAAACAACTTTTGCAAACCCCACTCACTGTCTTCACTACTGGCAGCTTCTATCTGGCTGATCTTCGGAAGAGCTAACTCAAAGGCGGAGAAATCCATTGCCCCGGATGAGAAGAGTGCTGACTTTTTGACACCGCTTGGGTTTCCTTTGAAGACATACTCGTTCTGAACAGTAGTGGTAGCTCCAGGAATGTCCGGCAAGTCGAGGAACATTCTCCGAACAGGATTTGCTGGTTTTCCCCTAACTTTCTCAAGATTTTCCAGAAGGGTTCTCCTCAGGGAGGTCTGGAGGTCACTTTCATCGTATTGGGTCCCACCTTTTGTGAAGTAATGGGTCAGAGACAAGCTGTAGGGATGGAGATGGACCCCTTCACTTCGTTTTCCTGGAACTGTGCCTTTAGCTTTTCTGTCATCCCGAGAGTTCGGTTTGTATCCCAAGCCATATCTGGTAGTCTGTTCCTTTACGTCAATAATAGCATTGCGACCCTGCAGTCTTTTGCCCAATCCAAGCCCCGGAAGATAACCCATTTTTCTCATCATTCTCATGGCCGGGGGAATTTTATCGGAGGTAGTAGTGAGGTCGGTGCAACACACTTGTGCTTTGGAAGAAGCTACGAGAGAATCCGGTCAAGGCAAACCCTTCATTATCATGCTTAATTTCCAATATCGGGATACCTCTGTCTTTGGTTCCTTCCACCGTGACACTTGTCTCCGTAAATAGTGGTGATAGTACCATCGCTTGGCGGAAATTTGGACGCATTGGTGCGAGTAGAGGCTACCCGTTTATGGTGGATCGAGGGCGTCCCGACGGGCGGTAAATGAGATCGGAATATCAATCACTTGAAAGTCAACGTCCATGAACTTTTTTCCGAACCATAACTTGAGAGTAGCAATCCCTAAAACTGATCGTGCAGTGGAGTCATAGGCCTTAATAGTCTGACTAGAAGGCTTCAAATCCGTGGGCTTCAGATCCAATAAGTCCATCATCTTTGCTGGCACTACAAGAAAAATGGCTTTTCCCGACACTTTTAATCCGGCACTTAATTTTGTGCCACCAATTTTCGGCACTTTTTTAAAAAGTGCCACAAATTTCCGGCACTTTTCAAAAACTGCCACAAATATCCGGCACTTTTTTAGAAGTGCCGCTAATTTCCGGCACTTTTACAAAAGTGCCGCTAATTTTCCGGCACTTTTTTAAAAGTGCCGCTAATTTTCTGGCACTTTTACAAAAGTGCCGCTAATTTTCCGGCACTTTCTTAAAAGTGCCGCTAAATTCCCGGCAATTTTGAAAAAGTGCCGCAAATTTTTCGGCACTTTTGAAAAATTGCCGCAAGTTTTTCGGCACTTTCTTAAAAGTGCCGTTAATTTTTTGGCACTTTTTTAAAAGTGCCACGAAGTTCCGAAACTTTGTCGAAAGTGACACTAGTTTCTTACAAATTATATTTTGGTATAAATTTTAATTCATTAAAAAAATATTGGGGATAGATAAAATACAATATTTAATATAAAAGAAACACACAAGGTTGAATATGATTTATAAATGTGTTCAAAGAAACTTTTTATTAAGTTTATATTACCTCCGGTCCAAAATAATTATCGCTTTTTGGGTTCTCACAGGTTTTAAGAAAAACAATTATTATTATGATTTAATGAAAAAACTAACAATTTTACCCATTTAAAAGTGACAGTTAATCGAAGGAAGTATATTTTACTTGTATTTTTTATTTTTCCTTTTCCTTTTTCTTTTCCTTTTCCTTTTCCTTTTTATACTCTTATTTCTAGGAATATATAATTCTTTTCCCGGGTTAGATTTTTCCACAAATTTTATTTCCCGATTACAATTCCCTCCCACTTTTCCCCCAAATTTTATTTCCCGGTTACAATTCCCTCCCACTTTTCCCCAATTCCTTCCTATTACGTTTTCCCTTGCCCAAAATCATTCTGATTGCGACCTAATCTACCCACACAAATCGCAATCACACGTGACACCGCCGCTCTGTTCCCCGTTCTCTTCTCTTCTCGCCATCGCCATCGCCATCGCTCTCACTCTCTCTCTCCACTACTGCGATTTCTCGTGTTACGACGTCTCTTTTTCGGCGACATTCTTGGTGCCGGCGTCTCCTTTCCGGCGAAATTCTTGGTGCCGGCGTCTCGTACGACGCCCAAATAAATCTCCTACCCTCTCCGCCGAATTGAACAAGATATTGATAAGCTTGAATTTATATATTGGTTAGATTATTCGTCGAAGTTCAATCAATGAATTATTTCAATAGAATGCAGAGGGTATGCTTTCTAAATATCATATCACCCCTGTTCGAATGTGTGTAAAAATTAATTTTTTTAGTTTATGGAAAAATCCACTATGGCAGCTGTAAAAGAATTTGGTTTTTGTGCAATTTTTTGTTAGTATGAATGTGGGGATCTTTCTCTGAGAAAATGGGGTGACTCTTAGTTAATTGATTGGCTATAGGTTTAGATATGCGTATTTGTGTGTGTGTTTAAAAGTGGTTCTTTTTGGTTTTTGTATAAATTAAGTGAAAAACGTAGGAAGTTCGTGGGTTTGTTTGAATCCTTAATGCTTGCTCCTAGTATATTATATCCTTAATCCTTGTGTAAATTAGTAGGATACCTTTTGGTGCTATTTGAGCTATCATTGAACGACGTTTGTAAAATTTAGAGTTTGGATTGACGTGGAAGAGGATGACAAAAGATTTAGGAGTGTACAAACGCTCGTTTTGCTATTTTGTTTGATTGTATCCAAATTGTTTCCTTTTCTCAATTTAACTATTGGCAGTTGTGGAATGTGTACTTTTTGCTATATCAACCTATGTTTTCAACTGGAGTGTCATTCGCAACTACATTCTTGATTTTTATTTTTGTGTTAGCCTTTGCTTTTGTTTTTCCATCCAATGTCTAGACTTGTTTTTTTTTGTACTGGAATCTATAGATAGAACAATCACTCCCTACTGTCTTTATGTTGGCTGTGGTAATTACTATTATTGCTAACAAGTAAAGGATATGGTTTCTCTCTAGCCCGATCTTAAACTGATTTTTGTTACTCGTAGCGTTTTCATATTATTGCTTGCGAAGTGTTAGTTTGGTGATGCAGTCGGTAAAATCCCGGAAAAGCAAATATTATAATTATTTATTATTACTTTTTATTTCTAGTTTGTTGTACCATTCTTGTTTCTTTGAAGTTCTCTCTCTTCCTACAATCATATGTACTTTTCTCGTTTCTCTCAAATTTTGTCCCCTAATTCATGATTGTTGATTTCATTTGATTTTTTAATGCCCAATTACAGATAAAATGGATAAGAGTTGGATTAATTTGTCAGATAGGCTTGATCCGATATTTATAAATGGCCTTATGGAATTTATCAAGTTTGCTTATATTAATAAGCAACCTAGTTCAGAAATAAAGTGTCCATGTAGGCGTTGTAGATTGTCCGTGAACCAGCGCAAGAAAATTGTTGGTGAGCACGTAGTCATGTATGGTTTTCTTGAGACTTACATTACTTGGGACCTTCATGGAGAAACCTTACCTTACAATCCAGTTCCCGTTGTAGATCAATCAACTAGTCGATCTGGTATAGAAGATGATATGGAATGACTAATTCATGACAATTTCCCTCATCAAGGTTTAACGGGTGACCCCGTAGTGGTGGAAACCCTTGAAGGCCCAGATGAAGAATCAAGAAAATTTTTTACTTTATTAGAGAATGCACGTTCAGAGCTTTACCCGGGGTGTAAGGAGTTTACTCTTTTATCTTTTATTGTGCGAATGTTGCACAATAAGGCTTTATATGGTTGGAGTAACAAGTCATTTACTGTACAACTACAACAACTCAAGGCTGCATAACATCCTCATGATGACAAGTTTCCAAGTTCTTATTATGAAGCTCGCAAATTTGTGAAGGATTTGGGTTTGGATTACAAGAAAATTCATGCATGCGAAAAATACAAGTAAAATATACTTCCTTCGATTAACTGTCACTTTTAAATGGGTAAAATTGTTAGTTTTTTCATTAAATCATAATAATAATTGTTTTTCTTAAAACCTGTGAGAACCCAAAAAGCGACAATTGTTTTGGACCGGAGGTAATATAAACTTAATAAAAAGTTTCTTTGAACACATTTATAAATCATATTCAACCTTGTGTGTTTCTTTTATATTAAATATTATATTTTATCTATCCCCAATATTTTTTTAATGAATTAAAATTTATACCAAAATATAAATTTGTAAGAAACTAGCGTCACTTTCGACAAAGTTTCGAAACTTCGTGGCACTTTTAAAAAAGTGCCGAAAAATTAACGGCACTTTTAAGAAAGTGCCGAAAAACTTGCGGCAATTTTTCAAAAGTGCCGAAAAATTTGCGGCACTTTTTCAAAATTGCCGGAAATTTAGCGGCACTTTTAAGAAAGTGCCGAAAAATTAGCGGCACTTTTGTAAAAGTGCCGGAAAATTAGCGGCACTTTTAAAAAAGTGCCGGAAAATTAGAGGCACTTCTAAAAAAGTGCCGGATATTTGTGGCAGTTTTTGAAAAGTGCTGAAAATTTGTGGCACTTTTTAAAAAAGTGCCGGAAATTGGTGGCACAAAATTAAGTGCCGAATTAAAAGTGCAGGGAAAAGCCATTTTTCTTGTAGTGAACTCTTCAAACTTAGCTATTATATAACAAGTTTAGCTTCACAAGTTTTATTAGTAATCCCATGTGGGATAAAGAAGACACAAGAAAACAAGAAATGAAGAACAAGACGTTATACCATGAATGAACGGTTGCTTTACAAACTCAATATGGGAGATGACCAAGTATTATATGTGAATACTACTACATATAACAATCCCCCACTTATTTACATATAATGACACTAAACAATTTCAGCTTCTTTACATAACGAATACCCATTAAGTGGACGAGCCTTAAATTTTATGGTTGAATGTGAAGCCTTTAGGGAGACATATTCTCGTTATGTATGATTTCATGTTCCTTTTGATCTTGGCAGCACCTTGTAGTTGGGCCTTGTGCTTAATCCTGATTTTCACAAGTACTCTATAAATTTTACTGGAGTAATCCATAAGAAGCGGCCTCTCACTTCTTTACTTCTATAGGTAGACTTATTGAGAATGTCCACAACGCATTCTACGAAAGCTATAAGTCTATTAAGGATTTTGAATCCATCCTAGTCTTGTTGTGGTAATGAAAGTGCATAGGTCAGATACGAAACTTTCAAATAGTGACACCCCCACTATTTTTAAGTTATGCACTCGAAATGTATCAAAGTTTTCATTTCACCAATGTCTAATATTGAATTTCCTTTTAACTTTAAACATAAGGTGACAAATCTATGACTTGTACCTTAAGATAAAGTTGGTTTCAATTAAGACAATGTTTAGACCGGTAACAGTCCCATATCTCTCATGATCTTTGTAATTTTATCCCCTGATAAAGATTTTGTTAGTGGATCAGCTAATATCTGATTTGTAGGAAGATACTCAAGTTCTATCTTTCCCCTTTTAATCATATCTCTAATATGATTATATCTCATAGCAATGTGTTTGCTATGATTTTATATTCTCTCATTCTTTGTATTGAATATGACAGCTTGATTATCACAGTATAAAGTTGTGGCTCCTTTCTTAGAATCAATAAATGGTATGGTTCTTAGAAATCTTCTAAGCCATATTAAATCTTTACAAGCCATTGACATGGCTATGTACTCAAATTTCATAGAAGACAAAGCAACACATGTTTGTCTTTTTGAAGACCAAGCAACTATGGCTCCTCCAATAGTAAATAACCATCCACTCGTTGATTTGGAGTTGGTTACATCTGATGCCCAATTTGCATCACTATAACATTCAAGTATAGGTGAATTACACTTGTAATGTAAACCATAGTTTATTGTGAACTTTAAGTACCTTAGTACTCTTTTTAGTTCCGTCCAATATTCTTCACTTGGATTGCTTGTAAATCTACTAAGTATGCCAATTGTACATGCAAGATCAGGTCTTGTATGATTAACCACATACATTATGCTACCAATTATCTTGGCATATTCTCCTTGATTTACGGCCTTGCCTTTATTTGGAACTAACTTCATATGAGGGTCAATAGGACTTTTACTTATTTTGCAATCAAAATAATTAAACTTCTTTAATATTTCCTCAATGTAATGTGATTGAGTTAATATGTAAGTTTTGTCCTTTTTGATCACCTTAACCCCCAAAATGACATCTACTGGACCTAAGTCCTTCATGTCAAACACTTGCTTTAAATAGTTCTTTGTTTCATTAATACAATTAATATCAGAACCAAATATTAGCAAGTCATCAACATATAAAGTTATAACAACTTTATAATTAAGAGTAACTTTAATAAAAACACAACTTTCTACTTTACTACTCTTAAAACCAAACTTTCGAATTTCTTGCTTAAACTTCTTGTACCATTGAATTGGTGCTTGTTTAAGTCCATATAGAGATTTCTTTAATTTACATACTTTATGTTCTTCTCCTTTAGAGACATAATCCTCGGGTTGTTGTATGTAAATCTCTTCATCTAAATCTCCATTTAAGAATGTTGTTTTAACATCCATTTGATGAACCTCTAGTCTATAGACGGATGCTATAGCAAACATAGTTCTAATTGATGTAAATTTAGTGACCGGTGAAAATGTTTCGAAATAGTCAATTTCTTCTTTTTGACTATAACCTTTGGCTACTAATCTTGCCTTGTACTTATCAATAGTACCATCAGTTTTGAGTTTCTTTTTCAAAACCCACTTGCAGTCAATAGGTTTAGTATTAGGAGGAGGATTGACCAGAGTCCATGTTTCATTATCAAGTATAGATTTGATTTCATCGTCCATGGCTCTTTTTCGTAAGTCTGAATCAGACATAGACATAGCTTCTTGAAAAGTTTTAGGATCCTCTTCTAACATATATGTAAACATGCCAGGACCAAGGTTCTTTTCAATTCTTTGTCTTTTGCTTCTCCTTAACTCAACTATTTCATCATTTTCATTGTTGTCTAAATTTTCATCATTAGCAATAGCATCACCATTATCATGTGAACTTGATGCATTTTCTACTTCAAGTTCTTTTGACAATTCATGGTTTATATCTACCTTGTCTATACTTTTTATGTTCAAATGTTCATAAAAAATAGCACGCGTAGCTTCAAACACACGATTGTCATTAATTCTCATAAATCTATATGCTTTGCTTATTGAAGAATAACCAATAAATATAGATTTCACAGTTTTACTCCCAAGTTTATTTCTTTTCAAAGTTGCATCTAAAACATATGCAACACAACCCCAAACTTTTAAATGTGAAATATTAGGCTTACGCCCATTAAATAATTCGTATGGAGTTTTCATATGTTTATTCACAATTCTGTTACAAATGTAAACAGAACTTAATAGTGCCTCTCCCCAATAGCTCATTGGTAATTTTGAATTTATAATCATGGCACTAACCATCTCCATTAAGGATCGATTTTTCCTCTCGGCTACTCCATTTTGTGGTGGAGTATTAGGTGCTGAAGATTCCCTACAATTTCATTTTGTTGACAAAATGAAATCATCTCGTTTGGGAAATATTCACCACCTCTATCCGATCTTAATCGTTTTATCCTTAGATTGGTTTGATTTTCAACTTCGGCTTTGAAAATTTTAAACTTGTCAAAAGCTTCATCTTTTGTTCTAAGTAAATACACATATGCAAACTTAGAAAAATCATCAATGAACGTAATAAAATAACGTTTTTACGGTTTCCACATCTTGTCAAAATATCTTTGTTGTCACAAATATCGGTATGAATTAACTCAAGTAACCTAGTTGATCTTACTACACTTTTAAAAGATGTTTTAGTCAACTTAGATTAAGTGCAACATTCACAATTATTCATAGAATAAATAGTTGAAGATTTAGGAATATACTCATATTTAATAATACGACTCATTGCATTCATACCAATATGTCCTAATCTAGAATGCCAAAAAATCATGCTTTTCAACATTAAAATTAGAATCAAAAAAGTAAGAAGAACTGGTAATTTTATTATCAATGCTCAATAAATACATTTGGTCTTTAATGTAGCCCTTTCCAACAAACGTCCCATTTTTAGTGAT
>JAFEMH010007248.1:47500-97164 GCA_022495995.1 Adenophora triphylla var. japonica
TAAAAAAATTATTAAACATACATACACATAAACAAATTAAAGTAATACATAATAAAACCGGAAATTTTATAGATAACGAAAATTAACAAATAAATTTAAAAATTGATTATTATTATTGTGTATTAGTTTTGTAAAATAAATATAAATTTATAAATAAACATTGTAAAAATATAAATTATATATATATATATATATATATATATATATATATATATATATATATATATATATATATATATATATATATATATATATATATATATATATATATATGAACGGAGCCAACAACACAAGGGGGTAAATTGACCCTCCTCTCCCATAAAACTCTACATATATCCCATTATTTTTTTATTATTATTTAAATTGATATCCCATTTTTTTAATGTTTACAACAAATAATACTTTGAGAATATGCTTTTGAGTTACCCAAACTGTATGCTCAAACGACGACAATTAAAATAAAACAAAAAGAAAAGCGAGTTGTTTTATATATTGTGAAAACTTTCTTGAATACTACATTGTTAGTAGAAACATCAAAGTGGTAAGTATTATCATCATTACATATCAATATTTAAAATAATTTACCTTTTAACTCTGGATGTAGCGACATATAATTCTTCATGGCAAAATTTTGTTTTTTTCAAAATAAAAACTAATTATTTATAAAAAAAAAAATATAACTCATTCTAGGATGAAGGGGGCTATAAAATTATTTAAATTGCAAAGTAGATGAAACATTGATTAGTATAAAGAGCAACTATAGAGACAATAGTTACAACTCAATATAACTTAAAATGAACAAATGACCCATTTTAAATATATAGATGAAGACTTAAAAAATTGAGACAAATCTTTTAGTAAAATGAGTACATACACCATTTCCTACCACATTAAAAAAAATCAAAACATAAAATAAAGTGAAATAATAATTTCTTTATCTAAAAATATTATTTATTTTCTTCACTATTTTTTTCTTTTTTCAATCAAATTAATTCCTATATTATAAATACACACTTTTTTTAGACGAATAGAAAAATTGATAAATTTATTAATAATTTATTTACTATGCTTCAAAGATTTATTTAAAAAAATAATTAAATATATTGTTTGATATATCAAACTAAAATAAACAAATTAACCATACTACCCCATCCCACTTATTAATTAGAAATCAAAACCCACATTCATCACACTCTCCTATATATATATATATATATGGATATAAATTATTATTATATTAAATAACCCTATACTCCCTCCGTCTCATGATAATATATAAACTTTTCTTTTTGTACGTCCCACAATAATATATACTTTCTTAAAATGGAAAGGAATATTTACTATTCCCTCCACTCATTCTCTCTCCTACATTATTTTAATATTCACATCACCATTATAATTTACTATTCTCTCCACTCATTCTCTCTCCTATTTTATTTTCACACTCACAACACTTTCAATATAATAATTCCTCCTTAATTCCCGTGAAAAACTAAAAGTCTATAAAATGTTGGGACGGAAGGAGTATATTTTATAAATAATTTTGTTTAAAAAAATTCAACACCATCCCAACTCATCGTCCTATACCCCACCACACTTACTTTATTTTAGATTCTTTATTTTTATGATTAGTAAAATAATAATAATAATGATAATAACAATAATAATAATAATAATTATTATTATTATTATTATTATCATTTATAATTAAAAATAAATACTTTACACTTAATTAATTTTCACTAAAAATATATTAAAATAAAAGAAAACTAACAAAGGATAATCAAGAAATTTATATTTAAAAAAGAGGGTTTTTTTTCAAAAATAATTTTGACTAAAAACATATTTAAAAATTAATAAAGGATAATTAAGAAATTTATATTTAAAAATAAAGATTTTTTTTCTGTGTCCAAATCAAATGAAAATAGTCTCTATTTAAATAGAAAAAAAAATTATGAATTTTGGTGTAAATTTTTTTTTAAAAAAAATTAATTTATTATAAAATAATTTAGGTAAAAGAAATGGGTGAAAAATAAAAAATCGAAATCCAACCAGCCAATAGGAGTATGCCAAGTGTCCCAACCAAAAAAAAACAAACCAAATTTGAGCTGAATTGAATTCATGGGCTTCACGCGGCTTTGTTGGTGCTTCCCTTTCACGCGCCAAGTAAATGACTAAAACGCCCTTCAGCAAAATGGCGACACTTGTCCAAATTTTCAAAAAATAATTAAAAAAAAAATAAAGCCCAATCAGAAATTGCCACGTGTCCTTTAAGTCGAATTTTTTGCCCTTTTGCCATCCAGTGAAATGACGAAAATGCCCCTCAAAGTCCCTTTTATTACCACTATCTTGTTATTATATATATATAGAATATAGATATAGATATAGATTCCCTAAGAGCATTCAAATGATTTTCGCTTGCCGGATGAGCGAAATTCATATATTTGATCGAATTTTCGTTTATAGAAACTGATATTCTTTAGTTTTAGTGTTGAGCGAAATTTTTGCTCAAAATATTTTTATATTTAATTAAAAAAAATATTTTATTTTATAAATTAGTGATATAAATTAGTTTTTTTATTTGTTCACACTACAAAATATTTTTTTTTAAAAATTATATTTTATTGTAATTGCATTTTTTTTGTATATCTACT
The DNA here is from genome assembly GCA_022495995.1 of Adenophora triphylla var. japonica. NCBI lineage: Eukaryota > Viridiplantae > Streptophyta > Magnoliopsida > Asterales > Campanulaceae > Adenophora > Adenophora triphylla. The sequence continues at coordinate 50,155 of JAFEMH010007248.1, forward strand.
TAACTATGGAATCAATGTGTATTTTGAACATAGCACATGAATTCAGTAGCTAATTAGCTACTGAATACATGTGTATTTTTTTAACATTGTATTTGTTGACGTGTCAAACTTATACATCTCTCGAATCTATAGTATAAATGGCAACGGTCATGAACAGTACTATGAACAGTATCAAATTAATTTTTCCCATTTTGTCCCTCAAATTCTGCCAAGATTCTTTATTTTCAGTTTTATCCTTAATTTTTAAAATAACTTTTCCATCCTAAAATTTGAATTCTATAGTATAAATAGTGCCAAACGTTTTTTTCCCATTTTACTCTCACTAATTTGTCACTTTCCCATTTTGCCATCACTTTTAATTAAAAAAATATATACCACGTGTCCTCGGACACGGGCTTTTACTAGTGGGTTTATATGTAAGGATATCCTAAAGTATGATATTAGAAATACTCTTATATCTATGGAGTTCGGAGTTTATATAGAATTTTTGTTAGAATATATCATATTTAGTGATAATATTCTCAGTATATATCTTGTACATAATATAGTATTGTTGTTATGGTAGATAGGACCATATATAGATTAAGGGATTGATTAGGAGAGAATCCTTTTCCTATAAGGAAATGTTTATAGGATTGAGTCACAAGGATTATCCTTTCCTTATTCACGATTGTATATATTGGTATTTAAAGGAATAACAATTCAAGAAAAATATTATCATCTTTTATGGTATCACGAGAGGTCTAGGCCAATTTCTCTTCTTTCGCTGCGCCTACCTCAGTGAGCTATACACGGTTTTATATGTGGAATTTAGTAAATTTTGTGGGCTTTTATGGGAATTTGTTTGGGCCGAGTACATAGTTCTTCTTTTTTATAATTTAGAAACTTATCACCACAATTTCGAAAAGTTAGTTTTACTATTTTAATTATTAATTTGAGTCAATTTTTAGCAGTAATTTAAGTTAATTCTAATTATGTTAAAAAATCTAAAACTTGATATTATATCATTGTAAATATTATCAATAAAAAATTTAAATTTTATTAAAATAATTAAAATTAATCTAAATTATTATTCAAAATTAATTCATGTTTAAAAAAAAAATGAGACTAACTTTTGAAACAGGTTGGGAGTAATATTTATTTCCTCTATCTCACTATTACCATACTCTTTACCATTCTAAATTATACCTACTCCGTACTTTTCTAAAACTAAAACGAAAATGTTACTTTTTTTTAGTCAATCGAAATGGTCACAAATGTTTTAATACATTTTGTAAAAACTAAAATTAGACTACATCATATCATAGACAGAACTAAAATCACTCGACTTGAATAATGGAAAATTCAAGCCGATTGAACAAAATCGAGAGGATCTAATTCGATTTTTGTTCTACAATATGGTTTGATTTCGCAGTATAGCTTGTTATGCAAATCGTATCGGTATCTGCACCACATTTATTTAGTGGTTTAGATTGAATACTTAAATTAAATTACGATTTAGTTATATGATTCAAACTAAATTTTAATTAGCTTTTGAATTCTAAAAATTTAACAATAAAAATAAAGAGTTCTAGTTCTACTTAATATAGTTAATATCATTTGTTCACTCTCGTGAATTTGAATCACGGTTCAGTCTAAATTAAATAGCTTAGTTCAATCTGATTTGATTTGTAAGAGAATGAAAAAAATGGTTTTATTTACTTTTTAATAATTATATATAGTGACGAAGCCAAGAATTTTAGGGTCAAGATTGCTTTTAAAATAAATATTACTCCCTCCGTCCTAGACCAAGGGTCTTGGGGTTGGATTTCACGCTTCTTAAAAAAATTTATAAAAAATGAATAAAGAATTGTAAGCGGGTAGAAAATTAGAGAAGACAGAATATAAAAGTTAAATGTAAAATAGGGAATAGTAGTTAATGATTGATTTTTTTGTGAGTGGGTAAAAGATTAGAAGAGAGAGAATGTAAAAGTTCAATGTGGGGTAGAAAATAATAGTTAATGATTGATTTTTTTTGTAAATATGTTAACATTATAAGGATATAATGAATGATTTTTTTTTTGTAAATATATTTAAATTATAAGGGTATAAATGTCCGAAACACTATTCAAAACTTGTCATTTATGGAAGGAACTCTTGAAATAGGACGGATCAAAAGGGAAAAACGTAGAACCCTTGAAGTGGGACGGAGGGAGTACAATTGATGGATCCAAGTTTAGCATATAAGGGATTTAAACACGAGTTAAACACAAGGAAATCTGATATGATCATAGAAAAATATAGTTGGCCTGCACAGATCACATGAGGTCCAATACATCAAGAATGGATAAATAACCAAAGAACTAGGCCCGAGATATGTCAAAATGGGAAATTGCGACTTTACCGGTATATTGGCGGGAAACAGGGTTTAACGAGAAACCACTAAGGCCCATTTCCAAATAATAATAATGTAATTTCAACGAAAGATCTATCATGACATGATTCAACTGGCGACAACAACAGAGGTCGCTGTCCTATTAAGAATGTCGCCCATAGGCGACATGTGAATCAACAGCAATATTTCAGAAGCAGTCAAATACGTAATAATTGGGCCCACAAAATCTGTTATAAAATGATGAACTACCTATTAGAGAAGGATAGCGTCTTCACTAACTTTGAGTGCTCAAGCATATCCAATAGAAATACGATACGTGGAAAAAGGCATGTGATATGCACATGACAAGAGAAAGTATATAAATAACACCAGAAATCAGAATAGGTAATCTCAATTACATTTCTACAGTGTTTTCTGTAGTTTCTATTGTACTCTTTCTTACTCACTGAACAAGTACTTATTCTCACGCCAGGAGGAAGCTGCAGGAGATGCCCCGTACTAGTTTACGTGAATTACGTGTGTAGGAGCTCACGGAGAAGGTGGCGGAGTATTCGCGGTGGGCTACTCACTTTGGGCTGAGCAATCATTTTGTGTGGCGGCATCGGTTGGTTCCGTTGCCTGGACTGAAGTTTCTCCTCTATTGTTCATCTTTTCTTGTTCTTGAAACCTTTTGAAACCTAGAAAAACAACCTTAAAATGGTGCATGACAAAGGAACCCCTTCAAAAGTCATGCCAAACACTAACACTGGGGTTGTGACACCCGACTTACGCGGTGAAGCTTATGTGCTGTTGGATCAGTGCGGAAGGTGGTGTGTAGTCAACGGAGATAGAGTCCACGGTCTTTGAAATTACCGCATTCGCTCACAATCGCGAAAGCGGCGAGGCCATTTGAATTTCACGAAAGGAAAAAGAGAGTCGCCACGCAATTTTTATTAAGAGCCAAAACTTTGAAAAAGGCTTTTGAACAGAGATTGTTAGGTTCGGAGGTCACGTTACGCCTCGGAAAGAGATTAATTGTGCTCACCCAAAACGCCTCGTATTGACGAGTCTTTCTACCTTTCTCAAGCGTGCGTGTGTGTGTGTGTGTGAATTACTTGAAAATGAGTTTGAATGGCGGGTTTTGAAATGATGGATATTTTGATTTGAATTGGACATTAAAACATTACCTTTTTTTGATAAAATGACAGTAAGGAAAAGATTTTGATTTGAATCGGGCATTATAACGTTACCCCTTTTTTGATAAAGTGATAGTAAAGAAAAGATTTTGATTTGAATCGGGCATTATAACGTTATCCTTTTTTTGATAAAATGATAGTAAAGAAAAGCCATTTAAAGTAATCGACAGTAATGAAATGACGATCGACAACTCAATTTCTTGACTCGGATGTTAAAGTAAATGCGATCAACAAACCAAACGGTTTGGATGGTAAATAACGATATTGAAATGACGATATCAACGAATGAAACGGTTCGGACGGTAAAAGATGCGATCGACAAATCAAACGGTTCGGACGGTAAAAAGCGTTATTTAAATGACAATATCAACGAATCAAACGATTCGGACGGTAGAAATGACAATCAACGAATCAAACGATTCGGACGGTAAATGACGTAATAAGATAAAGTGATAAATGACGAGTCAAGATCTTCCATTTTAACTCTAAATTACTCTTTTCGAAAGAGAAAAGTAATAGAGAGAGGGTCATTTCTTGACTCTGAGACAACGTAGTGTCTACATTTTGAAGAGTTTGATCGGAGCAGAAATAGCAAAAAAGACGTAAAAAGGGATGAAAGTTTAGATTAAGAAGGAGAGTTTACCAATTGTTAGGTTATGACTCTATCTTCCGAGGGATCGTATATTGGATACGAAAAGTGTTTGAAAAGTGTTTGTTTGGGAAAAATGAGGCTTTCACGCAAATCGAGGAAGTTTTCGGGACTTTCGGGGGAGATTGGGATGCTGAAATCGAGGTGTGAACGCAGGAGGGTGAAAATTTTGGGGCCATTCTTGAATAGTAGAAATTTGTATTTATAGGTTGTAAAATTGCAAAACAGGCCGGCCGGCCTATCCTTCATGTTGAGGGCATTTTGGGCATTTCAATTTATTGATGTGACCGTTGGACGACTTGCTGGTTAAGCCAGTAAAACAAGCTGGCCGGCCTAAGTTTCAGTCTGATGGTATTTTGGTCATTTCACACTCTTACCTGATTTGACCATTGGGGAGACTTTTGTGACGAGTTATCATTGTTTCGTGCTTTGTCCGTTATTTTGATAATTTTTTAAATAACTGTCCGAATAGATGTCGAAATAGTCCCGAAAATTGCGTATTTTTTGAAAAGTAATATTTTTCACGTGTTCTAACGTGTTTCTAATACAATTTGATTTTGGATGATCCGGACAATTCCGGAAAATCTCGTTAATCTGGAAAGTGCGAATTGACGTATTATTACGAACCAAATTTGGGTACTTACAGGTGCGAAGGAGGAGAGAGCGAGAAGATAGGGAATGCTATGATGGGAGAGGGGCGAGATGTGGCAGGCAAGCGCCTTTGCCCTTCACAGAGGCTGAAGTTAGAGCAGAGGCAAAGCGGATTAGAGCGAACAATGATCTATTATTGCAAATTCTCGCCAACACAACAAACTTATGGAAATGAGACAAGAGCCAACTCAGATCCCGCAGAATATCATGGGGAGAAGCAGTTTGGAAATAGTCCGATGTAAGGGGAAAGTTGTTATCCAAAATGTATCAAGGGGCCGGGATAAGGAGAGGAAACGTGACATGCCGCCACCGAGGACATGCTAGGGTAGAAAGGCGTGAAGTTACTAAGGTGAGATCCGAAAGAGTAGTACGGAAAAGGAGGTCTCAGGAGATTGTCGAAGATGGAAAAAGGAGGTAAGTGTATTATCAATATGGCAATTCGCGAGATTCGTCTTAATACTATGAATATGATGGTGTGAGATATAAAACCTGAAAATCCTTGCAAAACCTTGAAAAACCAACTCCTTCAATCCTTGAAACCTAGGTAAAATATCATAAGATAAAATCTAACCCTAATAATGTGTTATAAGGATGTATTTATACCCCTTCAATAATTCCTTCACTAATTAGGAAAAGAAACTAATTAAATCCATGGTACGCTGCGCCGACGCCTCGCTGACGTCACAAAACGCGTCTGGGCACGAGTCGTGCCTTTAGGCACGAGTCGTGCTACCTCTCCAAGTTGTTCTCACGAGTCGTGCTAAGCTCCTCAAGTCGTTCTGATCAAAATTGCACTTCAGCACCATTCGTTCCTCACTCGTGCTCCAGCTTCCCATTCGTGCCCTGTACATAAATCCTCATCTTTGACTTGGTTTTGACCTGGCCTTCATCACTTGACCTTCCTTGACCCTTTTCTTGAACCTTGACCATTTTGTTGACTTTTTCTTTGACGGTTGACTTGGAATCTTCGGTTTCTTGAGATCAACATCCAAATACAAAATAAAGAACTAAACTACCCTCGAATTATATCGTTTCTTAACAAAACCTTACATTACATAATTTCTCTCAAATTAAATCAAAACTATTCTAAATACATTAAAATGGATGTAAAATATCCGGAAACATAGGTAAATAAAGTATACAAAATCCAACTCATCAAATTCCCCCACACTTAGACCATTACTCATCCCCGAGTAATATCCTAACTCAATCTAAAACCGGTCTAAAGCAGGATGTGTGGAAAAAATGATTCCTAGCCTCCTCTAATCGCCAACACAAGTCAATCAAAGATGAGCTGCCGGAGTATACAAAACTCCGTCTCCATAAGACTCCCAAAAGAAAGATAAATGGTCCTAGCTTGATATCAACTCCGTGATAACAATGATCATCCAAACTAGGGCCCACACAAGGTAGTGGTAGGGAAACAAAAATGTCCTAAAAATTCTCCCACACTATCTCACGCTACAACTCCCTCATAAAAATCAATGTTAGGCTAAGGGTCCTCAACAAAGACTTACCTCGTAATATTCACCAACACCCCTTATCACTCCAAAGTAGACGAGGATTTCTAACCTAGCACCACTAACCCAAACCTCCATCTCCAAAAGTGATCCTGCCCGAGCTCCAAACCCCCCTTATGACTCCACTCCGGTGAACAAAGGATGTTATCTACTCAAATCCTCACCTTTTGCCTAAGTGTCGTTTCCGGTTTTCACTTAGCCTCTCTTTTTTTTTTTTTTTTTTTATAAATAAACAGAATATACAAGGCGCAAAATTCCCTTCCCCCCCACACTTAAACTACACAGTGTCTTTAATGTGCACAACAATATATAACAAGGACAGTTTAAATGTAAAAGGAAAGGGGATAATGAAAGGTACCATCAATATCTTGGGCCGAAGCCCCCATCTGGAAACTGCGCCTCTTTCGCCAACTGTCTCTGTCTCCGCCTTTCTGCCCTCCTAGCCATTTCAGTATAGTGCTCCTGTGGGACCGGCTCAAACTGTCTAGGCTTTGGCTATTGCATCCATAGCTGCTGCTGGTATACCATCCTCTGATTAGTATCCAGTCTATCCTCCACAGCCTCCATCCTGTCATCCTGTGCGTCCCATCGTCTATCCACATAATCAAACCGGGTTCGCCACATTAGTCTCATAGCCTCCCGAGCCTCACTCTCTTATCTATATCTTCTCTCCCGGTCATCCGCATCCCTCTGATGCTGAGCATCCATATACACTCTCATGTCATCCCAGTTGGCAAATGCCCCAGAAGTGCTCGACTGGCCCTGACCCAAATAACCACCACTGGTCCCAGCCTAAAACTGATCTCACATCGCATGATCCTCATCACCCTGGGGCTCCTACTGTTCTTCCTCCTCATCACTTACTCTCTTTCTCTCCCCTATCTCTCCTCAAATCTCTCATTGTCATATCCGCAACATAAGGCATTCTCCAATCCTGCGCATAAGGTCCATGAGGGAAGGCCACCCCCTGTGCACATCTGAAGCTCCTACCCCCTCCATAATTGAATATCAACGCCTCATTTTGTCCCGAGATCCTCTCAAAAGTGTCGTAACGGTATAAAAAGAAACGATCATAGAATAAGGGCCCATCCATATTTCCCACAGCTCTCGGATGATTGCGCACTATGTTTTCAGTCAATAGAGTGATCATCCCACCAACCGGTATATTGCCATTCCCATTCACCGACAATGCTTCACATTTTCTGAAAAATAAATCCACCCAATCCGGAATAACATTGCTGAAGGATAACGCAGACTCCATCATAGCAAAATGCAAGGCATTAATCTGTGCCGGCTCACCATTAGCATAAAAGGTCATCGACAAACCCCTATATAGCAGCTTCCAAGCTGGATGCGAGAGAGATTTCATAACCACATAGGGCTTCTGCATATACTTCCCCGTCAGCTCTTAGAAAAATGATCCGCCACCACATTTTCAGTCCCCTTTTTATCCCGTATCTCAACATCAAATTTCTGTAACAATAACATCCACCTCAACAAACGAGGCTTAGCATCCTTCTTATTAAGCAAATATCTCAAAGCAGCATGATCAGAATAAATAATTACCTTCGACCCAAGCAAGTAAGAATGAAATTTTTCCAAAGCAAACACAATAGACAAAAACTCTTTTTCACTGGTGGTGTAATTTAGTTGTGCATCATTTAAGGTTCTACTTGCATAATGGATGACGAAAGGTAATTTATCTATCATTTATCCCAAAACAGACCCAATAACAAAGTTCGAGGCATCACACATGATCTCAAAGGGATGAGACCAATTGGGACTAGAAAGAATGGGATCACAAGTCAACTTCTCTTTAAGCAAATTAAAAGCATCAACACAATCTTGGTCAAAGATGAACTCCGTATCCTTGGCAAGCAGATTACATAAAGGCTTATAAATTTTTGAAAAGTCTTTTATGAATCGCCTATAGAAACCCACATGCCCAAGGAAACTTCGCACACCCTTAACCGAACTAGGGGGAGATAATTTAGCAATCACATCAATTTTTGCTCTATCAACCTCAATCCCCTTACTCGAGACAATATGCCCCAACACAATACCATGTTGTACAAGAAAATGACACTTTTCCCAACTCAAAGTTAAGTTGGTTTCACAACACCTTTTTAAAACAGATGCCAAATTCTTTAAACAACCCTCGAAACTATCCCCAACAACAGAAAAGTCATCCATGAATACCTCAACACACCTCTCAATCATATATAAAAAAAATGGAGGTCATACACCTTTGAAATGTTGCAGGTGCATTACAAAGCCCAAAAGGCATCCTCCTAAAAGCATACGTGCCAAAAGGACATGTGAAGGTGGTTTTGGATTGGTCTTTGGGGGCTATGGCAATCTGATTGTACCCCGAAAAACCATCAAGAAAACAGTAGTAAGAATGACCCGCCAACCTCTCTAGCATTTGATCAATAAAAGGCAATGGGAAGTGATCCTTCTTGGTTGCAACATTTAATTTTCTCAAATCAATACACATCCTAAGACCGGTCACTTTCCTAACTGGCACATCCTCAGCTTTCTCATTTTGGACAACAGTATTGCCCGATCTTTTTGGTACAACTTGCACCGAGCTTACCCATTCACTCTCAGCCACCGGGTAAATAATCCCCGTATCTAACAACTTAATGACCTATTTTCTCACAGCTTCCTCCATGTGAGGATTTAACCTTCTCTGTCTTTCCCTAGACGGCTTTGCACCATCCAAGAGATGAATTTTATGCATGCACATCGAGGGACTAATTCCTTTAATGTCCTTTAAGGTCCACCCTATGGCCTCTCTATACTCACACAAAATAGCTATCAACTGGGCCTATTGTTCTGTGGGCAAATCTGATGTAATTATAACAGGCAAAGTCTCACCCTCCCCTAAGAATGCATATTTTAAATTTGCAGGGAGAGTTTTTAGTTCAAGAACTAGAGGGATCACAATAGAGGGCGCCAACTTCTCATTGAAGTGGCCTAGGGGGTGAAACGGGCCATCAATAGGATGGTGCTCGTCGGCCTTGTCCACAACCATCCGTTGAGCATCTGCATTATCCCTAAGTTTCTCACCGCCCATTGACATCAAAGACTCTAACTCCTCACAATCTCTCTCATGCCATAAAACCTCACTCACACAGTCATCAACAACATCTAACTCATCTACAAACATGCAAGACTCATCATGTTCCACCGGATTTTTCATTATATCAAACACATTTATTTCAATCCTTTCATTTGCCACAGTCATGGAAAGAGTGCCATTACCAACATTTATCACGGTGTTGGTCGTTGCCATGAAAGGTCGCCCAAGCAATATAGGTGAGTCACGACGACTTCCTTCACCGCGAGGCATCTCAAGAACAACAAAATCGACCGGAATAATCAAAGAACCAACCTGAACTAAAACATCCTCTACGATGCCCAAGGGTCTTTTAATGGACCGATCGCCAAGTTGTAGGGCCATCATAGTGGGTTTTAGCTCAGGTAAACCCAACTCAAGATACATGTAATACGGCAACAAATTAATGCTGGCCCCGAGATCAAGCATAGCCTTTACCGTGTTAGAATCCCCCAAAGTAATGGAAATTAGAAAACTCCCGGGATCTTTCATTTTTGGCGGAAGACTATGTTTGACCACAGCGCTAGCACTTTCACCCAACAACAATCTATCATCTTTCCCATACTTAATTTTCCTGGAATTTATTTCTTTAAAGAATTTTGCATAAGCTGGAACATTCTTTATCAAATTCAAAAGAGGCAAATTTATATTTACTTTCGAAAACATGTCAATCAGCTCTTTCGTTTGATGATCCAGTTTATTTCTCAAAAATCTTCCAGGAAAAGGGACGGGTGGAACATATGGCTTGGGGATGGAGTATTAACAGTCACATCTTTCCCCAATCCATTTGTACACTCATCATCAGACACAACATCCTCCACAACCACATTTTCAACATTGGGGGATTCCACAACATGGGACTCAACAACAGGGGATTTAGGGGGAGAAGAAGGAGAAACTACTTGATTGTCTACCTGTTTGCCACCCCGTAAGGTGATGATGGCCTTAGCTTGCTCCCCTTGGCTAGGGAATGTACCCGACTATCGTCCCTGTAGTGCTTCAGCCAATTGACCTAGTTGGGTCTCCAACTTTTTCATTGCAGCAGCTTGGTTGTTACTTGCTTGCTGCTGCTCTGCTCTTGCTTGATGTTTCTCTGCTCTCATCTGATCCATGGCCTCTTTCCAAGGCTCTTTCTTCCTATCAAAGGGTCCCTGAGGTGGTTGGGGATGGAGGGTCTTATTCTACTGATTTCCACCTCATGACAAATTGGGATGTCTTGGCCCTGCTTGCCATCCTGGATTATACGTATTACCGTACTAATTGTTGCTTGGTGGGAACCTCTGACCAAATCCTTGCATTGCCTGTACCTGCTCAGTGTCATAGCTATAGGGACTAGTAGTGGGACATGAGTTATAATCGTGAGATTTAGATCCACATGTAACACAACTATCATAAACAAGATGAGCAGTAGAAAGCACAGAAGAAGCATTTTGCAAAGCTAATTTATCAAATCTTTGGTTCAATAATGCAAACTGCTTAGCAAGTTCATTACTCAGCCCTACCTCATTCACTCCCCTTGTTGTCCCCCTTGATCCCTTCTGTTGAGAGTTAGCACTTAACATCTCAAACAGTTCCTGACACTGTTGCACAGTCTTACTACCCAAACTACCTCCTGCTACATTGTCTACCATTGATTGGTATTTAGGGGATAAAGCCCCATAAAAAGTTTGATGCAACATGGAAGTAGGAAAGTTGTGGTGGGGACACTGCACTTGTAACATCTTAAACCTATCACATGCCTCGTGAAAGGCTTCCCCCGATTCCTGAGCAAATCCCATAATTTTCACCCTAAAATTAGTCAATGCATCATAAGGGTAAAATTTAGTAAGAAAAACATCATGCAAAGCATCCCAAGTGGTGATGCTACTAGGAAGAAGTAACAATAGCCAAGTTTTGGCTTTATCTTTCAATGCATACGAAAAACACTTCGCCGCAAGTGCTCAAGTAACCCCTCCTTTATAGGGAACCCACTCACAGTAGACATGAATTCTCTCAAAAACGCAAGTGCATCCTCACTAGCTAAACCATGAAAATTAGGGAGCATGTTAAAATATTGGACTTTAATTTCATATGCCAGTGCTGCATCTGGCAACCCTATGCACGACACCGATGTGTCGACTCTAGGCCTGGCAAAAGCATTCATAATTTGATCTGCCATCACAAAATTAAATTCTTCTTCTTCCTCGGTGGAAGAAGTTTCCAACTCACTTAATTCAACAACTGTCTCGGTGACAGAAGTTTCAGACTCGGTGTCTGATTCTCTTATAGGGGGAATGCCCCTTCTAACTCTGTCGATAAAATCATTCGCAGGAACTACCGGGGAGTTCAGGGAACATCTACCGAACATGCACCGATTAAATGAACTTGTTAAAAATCACAACAAGTCCACGGCAACGGTGCCAAAAACTTGATGGATAAAATTCCACTGTGTAATAAAAACCTTGCAAGTACAAGTTACCGAAGTAGAAAGTACAAGTAAGGGTCGAACCACAGAGACTTATGTGTTCAACAAGATGATTTAATTAGTGCAAAACGTAACCAAAAAGAGGGTTTTGATTTTGATTTATTAAAACTAATAACAAAAGGAAATTAAGCAACTAAAATAACAAATAAGCAGAATCAAAGAAGTAATTCAAGGATTAAAACAATTAGCCCACGGATTGGATTCACAACATATTATCTCTTTATGCTTTTGAATAATAGAAATATTAACTGAGTTTTAGGGTTTCTTCGCTTTTATAAGAATTGGGACGGTTAGATGGCCGGGTTGCAATTCTAATATCGAGCAATTATCAATTATCACACAAGATCAAACCAATAAAATCTCAATTCATTAAGAACAAAAGAATTAATGAAACCTAGACTCAATTGATTCACGCAAGATCGTCAATCGAGTCTAATCACCCTAATAGTGTTCATGCACAATTCTCCACGCAAGTGCAAGAATTGTACCAAATACAAATTAAGAATATTAGGATGATCTAAAACCGCAATTAAAGGAGAATTAAAAGATTAGCATAAAGATCAAATATGAGTTACTACCAATCTGCGAACTAAACAATTTAGCTACACATACTCATTCTAAATTCACAAAATTAGAATAGCAATACATAAAACCTGAAAATCCTTGCAAAACCTTGAAAAACCAACTCCTTCAATCCTTGAAACCTAGGTAAAATATCATAAGATAAAAGCTAACTCTAATAATGTGTTATAAATAGGTATTTATACCCCCTTCAATAATTCCTTCACTAATTAGGAAAAGAAACTAATTAAATCCATGAATTCTGCTCGCCAACGCCTCGCTGACGTCACAAAATGCGTCTGGGCACGAGTCGTGCCTTTAGGCACGAGTCGTGCTACTTCTCCAAGTCGTTCTCACGAGTCGTGCTAAGCTCCCCAAGTCGTTCTGAACAAAATTGCACTTCAGCACCATTCGTTCCTCACTCGTGCTCCATCCCTTCTTCACTCGTGCTCCAGCTTCCCATTCGCGCCTTGTACATAAATCCTCATCTTTGACTTGGTTTTGACCTGGCCTTCATCACTTGACCTTCCTTGACCCTTTTCTTGAACCTTGACCATTTTGTTGACTTTTTCTTCGATGGTTGACTTGAAATCTTCGGTTTCTTGAGATCAACATCCAAATACAAAATAAAGGACTAAACTACCCTCGAATTATATCGTTTCTCAACAAAACCTCACATTACATAATTTCTCTCAAATTACATCATAACTATTCTAAATACATTAAAATGGATGTAAAATATCTGAAAACATAGGTAAATAAAGTATACAAAATCCAACTCATCAAATTCCCCCACACTTAGACCATTACTCGTCCCTGAGTAATATCCTAACTCCAATCTAAAACCAGTCTAAAACAGATGTGTGGAAAAAAATGATTCCTAGCCTCCTCTAATCGCCAACACAAGTCAATCAAAGATGAACTACGGGAGTATACAAAACTCCATCTCCATAAGACTCCCAAAAGAAAGATAAATGGCCCTAGTTTGATATCAACTCCCATGATAACAATGATCATCCAAACTAGGGCCCACACAAGGTAGTGGTAGGGGAAACAAAAATGTCCTAAAAATTCCCCCACACTATCTCACGCTACAACTCCCTCACAAAAATCAATGTTAGGCTAAGGGTCCTCAACAAAGACTTACCTCGTAATATTCACCAACACCCCTTATCACTCCAAAGTAGACGAGGATTTCTAACCTAGCACCACTAACCTAAACCTCCATCTCCAAAAGTGATCCTACCCGAGCTCCAAACCCCCCTTATGACTCCACTCCGGTGAACAAAGGATGTTATCTACTCAAATTCTCACCTTTTGCCTAAGTGCCGTTTCCGGTTTTCACTTAGCCTCTCTTTTTTTTTATAAATAAACAGAATATACAAGGCGCAAAATTCCCTTCCCCCCACACTTAAACTACACAGTGTCTTTAATGTGCACGACAATATATAACAAGGACAGTTTAAATGTAAAAGAAAAGGGGATAATGAAGGGTACCATCAATATCTTGGGCCGAAGCCCCCATCTGGAAACTGCGCCTCTCTCGCCAACTGTCTCTGTCTCCGCCTTTCTGCCCTCCTAGCCATCTCAGTATAGTGCTCCTCTGGGACCGGCTCAAACTGTCTAGGCTCTGGCTGTTGCATCCATAGCTGCTGCTGGTATATCATCCTCTGAGTAGTATCCAGTCTATCTTCCACAGTCTCCGTCTTGTCATCCTGTGCATCCCATCATCTATCCACATAATCAAACCAGGTTCGCCACATCAGACTCATAGCCTCCCGAGCCTCGCTCTCTTTTCTGTATATTCTCTCCCGGTCATCCGCATCCCTCTGATGCTGAGCATCCAGATACACTCTCATGTCATCCCAGTTGGCAAATTCCCCAGAAGTGCTCGACTGGCCCTGACCCAAATGACCACCAGTGGTCCCAGCCTCAAACTGATCTCTCATCGCATGATCCTCATCACCCTGGGGGTCCTGCTGTTCTTCCTCCTCATCACTTACTCTATCTCCCCTATCTCTCCTCAAATCTCTCATTGTCATATCCGCAACGTAAGGCATTCTCCAATCCCGCGCATAAGGTCCATGAGGGAAGGCCACCCCCTGTGCACATCTGAAGCTCCTACCCCCTCCATAATTGAACATCAACGCCTCATTTTATCCCGAGATCCTCTCAAAAGTGTCATAACGGTATAAAAAGAAACGATCATAGAATAAGGGCCCATCCGTATTTCCCACAGCTCTCGGATGATTGCGCACTATGTTTTCAGTCAATAGAGTGATCATCCCACCAACCGGTATATTGTCATTCCCATTCACCGACAATGCTTCACATTTTCTGAAAAATAAATCCACCCAATCCGGAATAACATTGCTGGAGGATAACGCAGACTCCATCGTAGCAAAATGCAAGGCATTAATCTGTGTCGGCTCACCATTAGCATAAAACGTCATCGACAAACCCCTATATAGCAGCTTCCAAGCTAGATGCGAGAGAGATTTCATAACCACATAGGGCTTCTGCATATACTTCCCCGTCAGCTCATAGAAAAATGTCTCCACCATTCTATCCCTTTCTGACCATTCTCCCCTCGGCTCACTCACTCCTAAATACTTCCGAGCCGCTGCATAAGAAAGTGTTCTCGGGGCATCATTCAAATTGAACCTAATACTTTTCACTCCATTCTCATCCCTTCTCTCCATATTCGCCAAGAATTCAAGTGTAACCCGCTTGTACACCCCCGCACTCTTGCCCAGGAATGCACCTAGACCAACATTATTCAATAAACCCCCAACCAAACCATCAAGACCCAACTTATTTAACGTGTCCACACACAGAAATCTAGTTACTTGAATGTCACTTCCATTTGCTAGATTTCTCCACCTATTCTTTTGAGACTCCGTCAATCTCGTCAGACCCATAAAATCATCGGCAATTCGTTGGGGTTCATCAACAATATTTCTTCTTTTCTTAGGTGGAGCCTCACCTCTTTTACCACCTCCTGTACTATCCTTCGTTCTCACCATTGTTCAACACTAAATATCAATCACAATACTTGTAACTATATTACCAAATAACACCACCAAACAATCCCAACCTTCCTCCAACTTCACCAACAACAACAGACTAGCACTTAATATGATAGGAGGAAGTTGATACAATTTTTACCTTTGGACAATTGAGGTCGCCGGAAAATTGGCCGGAGATCCGCAGGAAAGTTCGTCGGAATTTTAGAAGATGGTCGGAGAATTAAGGACTGAAGGGTTTTGAATTTACGCTTTGGTACGAGTCGTGCCTTTTAGCACGAGTCGTGCCCTTTGACAATTCGTGCTCACGACTCGGTCTAGCCTCTCCCAGTCGTTCTGATCAAAAGCTCTCTCAAAAATCTAATCGTGCACCCATTCGTGCTCAGTGGTACGAGTCGTGCCTTACATGGACCAAATTTTTTCAATTTTTTTTTAAGCCCAGGTCTTTTGCTCCTCCCACGGACATTTTCCTGCACATCATCCACCAAAGAAAAATACCTTTCAGTAGCACCAGTTTAATACACAATTAAATACAAATCTGGGTTGTCTCCCGGTGAGCCGCCCTTTTTTAACGTCTTTAGCTAGACCATTTGCGTGCCAAAACTTGACACACATTTTGACCGCACTTTCGTTGCCTACGTCCCCATTAATGTGGGCGGACTACACAACAAGAATAGGCTCAGGTCACCGTAGTTCGACATGTTTACAAAATAAAATATACATAAAAGCGAAAGACACGATTTTTTTTATATAAATGAATACCACCACCCCCACACTTAAAGAATGTTATGTCCTCATGGCATAAACCAAGAAAAACGCAACACAAGTTAAATGTAAAGATGATAATAACTGAAAGGAAAATACTGAAAGCAGTAAATGTTACCTACGTTGGGTTGCCTCCCAATTAGCGCTTTGGTTATAGTCGTTAAGCTCGACGTCATGCTCCAAAGAAATTAGGTGGCCTCCTCCGGGTCCACCAACTCGATCACATCAATCTCATTGATGTCTTCCAAAATGGATACCCCCTTCATAATACTGTTTCACCTGGTGACCATTCACTTTAAATAGATTCCCATCTTTTGGGTTCTTAAGTTCAACCTCTCCATGCGGATACACACGCACCACATCATATGGACCTGACCATCTAGAACTCAACTTGCCCGGAAAGAGCTTTAAGCAAGAGTTAAAGAGAAGCACCTTCATACTCGGCCTTATGATCTTGGGTTTCAAATTTTTGTCATAATATCGTTTGGTACTCTCTTTATACAACTTTTCACTCTCATAACTGTCTTGCCGAAGCTCTTCAAGCTCATCCAAATCAAGCAACCTCTTTTCTCCCGCTAGAGCCAAATCCATGTTGAGCTCTTTGGTTGCCCAATAAGCTCTATGTTCCAATTCAACCGGGAGATGGCACTCCTTTCCATAAACAATACGATACAGACTCATGCCAATAGGGGTCTTGTATGCTGTCCGATATGCCCACAATGCATCACACAATTTCAGAGACCAATCCTTGCGATTCGGGCGCAATGTTTTCTCAAGCACCCCTTTGATTTGGCGATTGCTCACCTCTACTTGTCCCGAAGTTTGAGGATGATAGGCCGTGACTAATTTGTGAACTACCCCATACTTTTTCAACAACCGATTGAACATCCGATTTGTGAAGCGTGTCCCTTGGTCACTAATGATTGCTCGTTGCATGCCATACCTGCTGAAAATATTTTCACAAACAAACTTGCAAACAACATTAGCATCATTTGTGCGGGCAGGAGTTGCCTCCACCCACTTTGACACATAATCCACAGTCACAAGTATATATAGATAACTATGTGACGGGGGAAATGGACCCATAAAATCAATGCCCCAAACATAAAAAATATCAACTATCAGATTATGTTGTAAAGGCATCTCATCTCTCTTTCCTATGTTCCCGGACTGTTGACATCTATCGCATCTAATGCAAAACTCTTGAGCATCTTTGAACAAAGTGGGCCAATAAAGACCCGATTGAAGCACTTTCCTAGCGGTCTTTTGGCAACTAAAATGACCCCCCACATTGGATTTCATGACAAAATCTCAACACACTACTTTCACATCAGGCCTAAACATATGCTTTTGGTCATATGTGAAATCTAGCGGAATCATATTAGACACCAAATAATTAACAAAATCAGCATACCAAGGCTCTTGGACATGTACAGCAAGAAATTGTTCATCCGAAAAATTTTCATTAACCGGAATCACACTCTCTTCAACATTAAGATACGAATAGTCCTCAAGCCTCGATAAATGATCTGCCACCACATTTTCAGTCCCCTTTTTATCCCGTATCTCAACATCAAATTCCTGTAACAACAACATCCACCTCAACAAACGAGGCTTAGCATCCTTCTTATTAAGCAAATATCTCAAAGCAGCATGATCAAAATAAATAATTACCTTCGACCCAAGCAAGTAAAAACGAAATTTTTTCAAAGCAAACACAACAGCCAAAAACTCTTTTTCAGTGGTGGTGTAATTCATTTGTGCATCATTTAAGGTTCTACTTGCATAATGGATGACGGAAGGTAATTTATCTATCCTTTGTCCCAAAACAGCCCCAATAGCAAAGTTCGAGGCATCACACATGATCTCAAAGGGATGAGACCAATTGGGACTAGAAAGAATGGGAGCACAAGTCAACTTCTCTTTAAGCAAATTAAAAGCATCAACACAATCTTGGTCAAAGATGAACTCCGTATCTTTGGCAAGCAGATTACATAAAGGCTTACAAATTTTTGAAAAGTCTTTTACGAATCGCCTATAGAAACCCGCATGCCCAAGGAAACTTCGCACACACTTAACCGAACTAGGGGGAGGTAATTTAGAAATCACATCAATTTTTGCTCTATCAACCTCAATCCCCTTACTCGAGACAATATGCCCCAACACAATACCATGTTGTACAAGAAAATGACACTTTTCCCAACTCAAAATTAAGTTGGTTTCACAACACCTTTTTAAAACAGATGCCAAATTCTTTAAACAACCCTCGAAACTATCCCCAACAATAGAAAAGTCATTCATGAATACCTCAACACACCTCTCAATCATATCAGAAAAAATGGAGGTCATACACCTTTGAAATGTCGCAGGTTCATTACAAAGCCCAAAAGGCATCCTCCTAAAAGCATACGTGCCAAAAGGACATGTGAAGGTGGTTTTGGATTGGTCATCGGGGGCTATGGCAATCTGATTGTACACCGAAAAACCATCAAGAAAACAGTAGTAAGAATGACCCGCCAACCTCTCTAGCATTTGATCAATAAAAGGCAATGGGAAGTGATCCTTCTTGGTTGCAGCATTTAATTTTCTCAAATCAATACACATCCTAAGACTGGTCACTTCCCTAACTGGCACATCCTCACCTTTCTCATTTTGGACAACAGTAATGCCCGATCTTTTTGGCACAACTTGCACCGGGCTTAACCATTCACTCTCAGCCACCGGGTAAATAATCCCCGCATCTAACAACTTAAGGACCTCTTTTCTCACAGCTTCCTCCATGTGAGGATTTAACCTTCTCTGTCTCTCCCTAGACGGCTTTGCACCATCCAAGAGATGAATTTTATGCATGCCCATCGAGGGACTAATTCCCTTAATGTCTTTTAAGGTCCACCCTATGGCCTCTCTATACTCACACAAAACAGCTATCAACTGGGCCTCTTGTTCTGTGGTAAAATCTGATGCAATTATAACAGGAAAATTCTCACCCTCCCCTAAGAATGCATATTTTAAATTTTCAGGGAGAGTTTATAGTTCAAGAACTGGAGGGATCACAATAGAGGGCGCCAACTTCTCATTAAAGTGGCCTAGGGGGTGAAACGGGCCATCACTAGGATGGTGCTCGTCGGCCTTGTCCATAGCCATCAGTTGAGCATCCGCATTATCCCTAAGTTTCTCACTGCCCATTGACATCAAAGACTCTAACTCCTCACAATCTCTCTCATGCCATGAAACCTCACTCACACAGTCATCAACAACATCCAACTCATCTACAAACATGCAAGGTCCAAACTGGTGGCTGAGGCCATGGCCATCAATGACGCTCAGTTAGATTTGGTAGAGTTGGAAGCAAACGGTGGGGTTCCCCTCCCAGAAGCGTCACAAAGGTTCTCCCAACGAGTCCCCGCTCACTTGCTTGCTAGCCAAGCCAGGGGGACAAAACGGGTTGAACCAGCCTTCGACCACGGTCAAGAGGACGTGGTAGAAATTGATGATGACAAAGAGCAAGGGGAGGAGGCTCAATCCAACCCTCGTCGCGGGCAGTCCAAAGCAAGATCCTTGGTTCAAGCCAAGGGGAAGGCCGTGACTCCGCATGCCAAGAAGCCAAAGATGGATGCCAAGGATCCAGATTTTGTAAAATTCATGCATCAGATGTGGGAGACCCACCAGAAAATGGCCCAGAAGTGTGGCCGCACTATGGATGCCTTTAGTGACAAAATTTCTCGGTCACTCGTACAAAAAGGGAAACCTCCCCAGATGGAAACGTATGATGGCTCAAAGAATGCCAAGAGCCATATAGGGCAGTTTGAAGGGCAAATGTCCCTATTCTCTTCGGATGAAGCAGTGATGTGCAAGGCCCTGGCCGCCACATTCACGGGCAAGGCATAATCTTGGATGTTGGCCCTCAAGCCCAAGTCCATCAAAACCTACAATCTGTTCAGTCACCTCTTCCTGAACGCATTTACTGGGGCAGGCGAGCCAGCCCGGCCTAAGACAGACCTGGTCCGAGTCAAGCAAGATGCGACGGAGACCACGAAAAGCTACATCTCTCGGTTCAGAAAAGTGAGCGAGCAGATTGTAGATCTAGAAGAGGGTGACATCCGGCTTTGCTTTGAGGGCGGTCTCTCCTCCAGTTTCTTAAAAATGAATTTTGCCTCTAACAAGCCTAAGAGCGTGGAGGAGATGTATGAGCGAGCCTCTGCTATTGCCTCAGCAGAAGAGCCTAACGAAACCGCTGCTCGCGGTCCAGTTAAGGAGAGGATCAGCCAAGTCCAGGAAACAGGCCAAGTGTCTGCCCACGGTAACAACCAGGGCAAAAACTGTACCCGTGGGACGGACAAACTCCGGAAACTAATGGAGGAGATAGTTTTCACTCCCCTTAATGATTCTCGAGCAGCGATCATGAGAGCAACGGAGCTTCCCCCTCCTCCACTCATGGGCAGAAAACCGAATGAGAGGACCAGGGCCAAATTCTGTGAGTATCACAATGACCACGGTCACAGCACCGAGGACTAATTCCAATTGAAAAGAATCATCCAACAGAAGATCAACAATGAGGAGTTGACAAAATGGGTACAAGGCCACAATGCCAATACGGCCAATAATGCCAATAATAACCAGCGGGCACGGACAATGCGTGGCTCCGACAGGAGGGAGAGAGACAACGAGGACGATGACGAGTTGGGAGATTATGAGATCAATTTCATTGGAGAAGAAGCTCCAACCAACAAACAGCTCTTCCTCCAGATTAGGACCTTGGAGAAAGTCTTCTTGATCCCCCCAATGGGTCCGGAAGAAGAGCAAGAAATTGGGTTCAAAAGGAGTGAACTTGCCTCCACCCTTTTTCACTCTACTCAGCCCCTCACCCTCCGCATAAAAATCAACCGAGCAAACATCGGCCGAGTTCTCATCGATACTGGTGCAGTCAGAGACATCCTCTACTACCATACTTTGGTAGGAATGAGGATGACCGAGGCAAACCTAACTCCTTTGCCGGCATGCTCGAGGGGTTCACAAATCATGCGGTCAGAGTAAAGGGGACAATGGAGTTTGAGGTAACTATTGGGGAGAAACCCATGCAAAAGACAGCCAAAATTACTTTTATGGTGGTTGATCTCCCTTCCCAATGCAATGCTATACTGGGCGTGACGGCACAAGCCGCATTGGGAATAGTTGCTTTCGTTCCCCACCAAAGAATCAAGTTCAATACTCCGGGCGGAGTTGCTATGATAAAGAACCAGCCCGAGAGATTCCTACGAATGGTGGAAGAAAAAAGGAAGATAGAAAAGGGCCAGACTTCCTGCCCGCATAAAGAGGGCATTGAAGAACAAATCAAGGGCAAAGCCAAAGAAATTACTCAGAAGCCCATACCAATTGGCATGCTTTCTTTCCATTCCACAAAGGTGGAGCTCAAAACGAGCAGAAAGGCGAAGAAATTGGCCCCCATTGAAGGGGGATATATTGATCGGGGAATCGAGGAAAAAATAGATCGAGAGGTCATATATTCCATGGCTGCGCTGCCCGAGGCAAAAGCCAACCCCCCAGCCATTGTGATTGATTCCCTCCATAATCGGGAAATCAGCGACCTCAGGCCTAACGATGAGCTCGAGGAAGTGGTAATTAATTTCCACTACCCCTAGCAAACAGTTAAGGTCGGGCTGGAAATTCACCCAGAGGAGAGGAGGATCTTGATAGAATTCCTTCGAAAAAACTGTGATGTGTTCGCATGGAGGGTGGAGGACATGTAGGGAATTAGCGAGGATGTAATCCTCCATCAAATAAACGATGACCCCACCTTCAAGAACATACATCAGAAATCAAGGTACTTCTCTCCGGAGAAGGAGATAGCGATCAAAGAGGAGGTTGAAAAGCTGCTTAAAGCGGGGATAATCAAAGAGATATCTTACCCAAAGTGGCTAGCAAACGTGGTCATGGTCAAAAAGGCCAATGATAAACGGAGGATGTGCGTTGATTTCACTGATCTCAACAAAGCATGCCCCAAAGATTGCTTCCCTCTTCCTCGTATAGACCGTTTGGTAGATTCCATAGCCGAACACAGAGTCCTAAGCTTCATAGATGCATATTCCGGCTATCATCAAATCAAAATGGCTCCCGAAGATGTCCCCTCAGTAGCCTTCATTGCTGCGGGCAAGACGTACTGCTACACAATGATACCCTTCAGGCTGAAAAACACATGAGCCACCTACCAACGGATGGTTAATATCGTCTTTAAAGACCAATTGGGCAGAAACCTTGAGGCCTACATTGATGACATGGTCATAAAGACAAGAGAAAAATCCCACGAGCTCGACATGGAGGAAACTTTCTCTAACTTGCGCCGCAACAATATGAAATTAAACCCCCTTGAGTGCGCTTTTGGGGTCAAAGCGGGCAAGTTTCTCGGATTCATGGTCAATCAGCGAGGAATTGAAGCTAATCTGAAAAATTCAAGCGCCGTCGGACATGAAACCTCCTGCCTGCGTGAAGGATGTGCAAAAGCTAAATGGGCGCATCACCGTATTAGGCCGCTTCATCTCGCGGTCTGCAGAGAGATGCCTCCCCTTCTTCAAAACTTTAAAAGGAGTGAAGAAAGCTGATGAATTCGCATGAAACCAGGAGTGCGGTCAAGCTTTTGAAGAATTGAAGAGTTACCTCGGGCAACCCCCTCTATTTCAAAGGCGGCCGGTGCCGGGAAGAGCTTTTATTTTTAGCAAGCATCTTGATCCGGGCAAGAGCCTGCCGTTCTTGTAAGGGAGGAAAATAACTCCCAAAAACTAGTTTATTATGTATCTAAGGCACTGTCCGCCGTAGAAGGGCGTTATCTAAATATAGAAAAATTAGCTTACGCCTTGCTTGTATCTGCTCGAAAATTAAGAGCTTACTTTCTGCACATCCTATAACTGTACTCACTGAGGCCCCGCTTAGAAGTGTTTTACATAAACCAGAGTCCTCGGGGAGAATGCTAGTTTGGTCTATCGAGCTCACTGAGTTCCAGATCACCTACTCCCCAAGAAGAACAATCAAAGCGCAGGCCTTAGCTGATTTTATAGCAGAAACTTCATTCAAGCTAGCGAACAGCGACCTGGGAAAGAGAAAACGGACAGAGTCGGAAGAGGCCCAAGATAGCTCAGAAGCAGAAATTGTACAGCCCAAAGAACGTCCAGAAGAAGTTTGGACTTTATTCGTGGACGGATCTGCGAGCAAGCTAATGAGTGGAGCGGGCATACTCTTGATCACACCCTGCGGGGAGAAATTCAAAAGAGCCTTAAGATTCAAGTTCGAAGCATCGAACAATCAGGCTGAGTATGAAGCGATTATAGCAGGCATGAAATTGGCCAGAAACTTGGGAGTTCAAAATATTGAAATAAATAGTGACTCTCATCTCATAGTAAATCAAATTAAGGGGGAATATGACACGATCAACCCAGTACTGCGGTCTAGCCAAAACCCTTCTAAAAAAATTTCACATACTATGAGCTGAACGAAGTGATGAGAGAGGACAACACAGAAGCTGACCTTCTCTCCAGAATAACCGATCAAGAAGTCGTAGACTTGGATACGGACTGCCAAATAGAATTCACAGAAGGACCTGCTATAGATCGAATTCAGATAAACAATATTAAGGATCAGGAAAGGGATTGGGTGGATGAAATCAAGGATTACATCGAGAAGCAAACCCTCCCCGAAGATCAAGAAAAGGCTAGAACCATCATAAAGGTGTCCGCGAAATACCTCATCCTAGACGGAGTATTATTTTGGCGATCATTCACCAAGCCTTTGTTAAGATGCGTCAAAACTCACATGGTCACCAATTTACTCTATGAGGTCCATGAAGGAGTTTGTGGCGGACATCCTGGTGCTCGCACTCTCTCGGATAAGATTAAATTCCAAGGATTTTATTAGCCGATGATGAGGAGAGATGCAGAAGAGTACGTAAGAAAATGTGACAAATGCCAGTGGTTTGCGGACATCCCTAGACTCCCATCAACAGAGTAGACTTTGGTTATACCATCGTGGCCGTTTGATACATGGGGGATTGATCTAGTAGGACCGTTCCCTACCGCTCGAGGGGGCATTAAATACGCCGTAGTGGCCGTGGATTATTTTACAAAGTGGACTGAAGCAAAGGCCTTAGCCACTATCTCTGAAGAGAATGTTATAAACTTTGTCCACGAGTGGACCGAAGCAAAGGCCTTAGCCACTATCTCTGAAGAGAATGTTATAAAATTTGTCCACGATCACATCTGGTTCAGATTTGGGGTTCCACGAGCAATAGTCTCGGACAATGGCACTCAGTTCTCTACAAAACTCACAGCTGAATGTGAGAGAATGAGAGTGTAGCATCGCCAGTCCGCAGTGGCTTATCCCCAAGGGAACGGCCAAGCCGAGACCACAAACAAATTAGTCCTGTCTGCTCTAAAGAAAAATTTGGAAGGATGAGGAGGACGATGGCTGGATGAGCTCCAGACCGCGTTATGGGTTGTCCGCTCTACGATCAGAAATTCAACAGGAGAAACTCCTTTCTCACTCACGTATGGGTCGGAGGCAATGGCTCCAGTGGAGGTAGCCCTACCCTCGTACAGAGTCACATACTTCGATGAGTCTCAAAATGAGGCAAACAGAAGGTATGACCTGGAAGATCTCGAAGAAAAGAGAATACGAGCAAATGAAAAAATGGTGAATTACAAGCAAAAAGCGAAGAAGCATCATGATAAGAGAGTGAATAAGAGTAGTTTTTCAGTTGGAGATTGGGTACTCAGAAACGTTGAAGTACAAGGGACCCAAGTTGGTTTCTACAAACTCTCCCCGAAATGGGAAGGTCCGTACGAGGTTGCCCAAATAATCAAAGAGGGCACCTACAGATTGCGGACAAAGGAAGGAAAAGACGCAAGAACGCATGGAATAGCGATCACCTTAGAAAGTATTACTTTTGAAAATCTTTTTGTATTTTGTAAGGATGATAGAGGCAATGAATATATGAGTATCAAACCAAATTTTTGCACAAAATATTATAGATACTGTTATAGCTATTCCCACCAGCCTCAAAAGCTAAAGTGGATGCCCGCAAGCGGATGCCAGTAGGTAAAAGGGCCAACATATGAGCCCCTAACCGCTGATGCGCAAAGATCCTTTAAGATCACACTCTTATATGTGTAAAAAGTACATTAAGCCCATACTCGATCACATACAAGACTCTATGTCCTGTCCGCGTGAACCACCATAAATAAGTTGATATAGATGCAAGTGGGGACAAAGGCCAGTGCCCATGCCCACTAAATGCGCGTAGGCCTTAGGTGGCTGATGATCGCACGCCTGTATGTACAAAGGACAACATACGAGCCCGTTACATGATCGCCACGAGATTCCAAAGAGTCAGACCGCGTGAACCACCATTAAATGGATACAGAAGTCGGTAGGTTAAAGGGCCAATATGCCTCTACCTATTGTTGCGTGGACTATTGCCTCACGGCCACAATTTGATTGCCCAATGAAAGTAGCTTGCCTTGGCTCTTTTAAAATTATGCCACGGGTTTGAAATCTAAATAAGCGTAAGTGAAAGGGAGTGATCAAAGAAGTTTTAAAAGCCAAATAGACAAAAGTGGGTCAAGACCCCAAAATTGTCCATGGCCATAACAAACGCGATCATAGAGAAAAAGGGTTGACTCTCACAAGAAACTCAAGAAGTTTTGAACAACGAGTTATAACTCATAAACGCGGTCAGAAGGCCTACCATGCCCACAAACCACGGCATTGAGTCAGAAAAATTGTTCTAAGACAAAAAGCTGAAAGAAGAAAAAGCAAGAGTACAAGCTTGATTAAAGCATTGATATAAAATATCAAGAGTATTCTTATTGTGAAATATTCAAAAGCCAGGAAAAGACAGAATGATGAATAAATACTTTTCATTAATAGAGAAAAAGATGTACAAAATCCTAAAATCTATTACAAGAGTAAGAATAAAATCCTAAGCTAGGGGTTAATCAGAGGGAGCAGTCTCTTTGGCGGCCTCAGCTGTGGGAGTAGGAGAAGGAAGATTGGCAGTTAGAGTTGGATCGGTGGTAGAAGCAGGAATAGTTGGGGGTTCAGTTGTTTCAGCAGCTGGAGCAGTCGAGGGAAGTTCAGTAGAGGGAGCTGGTTGCGATCTGAATAAATCACTGACTGCAGGCCCATTGGAGAACAGGCAAGCAGAAACTTCTTCATAGGATAGCTTCTCGTCTCCAAACCTCATCCTATCCATCTCGCTGATAAGGCTTGGGACGGTGACCGCGAAAACAGGAGGCAGAGACAAGGCTGCTGCAAGCTCTAGATTCTTAACCTCCTCCTCAGCCAGAGGGACCAAGGCATGCCCGGGCAGGCAGAGAGTGTCAGTGGAGATCAATGAGCCTATTAAGGCCAACTGCTCCACTGAGAACTTGCCCATGGCAGCAAAGTTCCGTAGCTGAGTTTGGTAGGCAATCTCGTATTGCGCAGAAGCTTCAGCGGATATTTTGTCCTGATACTCCTCGGACTGCTTAAATTCTTCAACTGCCTCCTTGCGGGCAGCGAGCAGTTGGGCGTCCCTCTCCAGCTCGAACTGCCTCAAGGGTAGCAGCTGCTCAGAGAGTTCGTTTGCCTTAGCCTCCAAGTCCAAGACTTGCTTCTTGGAGGCCTCCAACTTATCCGCTAGCTCCGCGTTCCTCTTCTCCAACTCCTCCTTCTCCCCGCGGAGAGCATCCCTTGTCCCCTTGGCCTTGGTCAAATCCTTCTCAACCACAGCCAACTGATCCGTGAAGCCCTTCAAATCTGCTTCCTTCTCAGTAAGGGAGTCAGACAGGGTCTTCACCTTCTCCTCAGCCTTGTTCAGGTCCCTGCACTTGTCCGCCAGAATTTTAGTCTGTTCGAAGAGGTCAGCGGCCTGCTCATCCGAGATCTCTCTCAGCCACATGATCTTATTGCCCGCCTGCAAAAGGAAGGGTCAGTAATCGGTAAAAGCAAAAGAGACAAGAGTTAAAGTTAAGAGGGGGACAGGTGTTACCTCAGTAAAAGCAAGGCTAATATCCCCCATCAGGGCAGCAACGTTCTCCTTGACTGCTACATTCTTGTAGAAGTCAGGAGCGTAGAGCCGGTTCAGGAGACCAAGCCCTGCGACAGATTGATGAGGCCCGCGAGCATAGAGATCTACCCCTTTGATTGCGGACAAATCATCCAGCTTTTTCTTCAGCGCCCAGGCTTGGTCGCGTGTGCTGAGAGGCGCAAGAGGGTAGGAGATGGAACATATAGTTCCCCCTGGTTGAAGTAGGGGCTGGGGCATGAAATAGAGGCTTGGGCCTGTGTGTCATCCCCCTTGTGAGTTTTATGCGCCCTCTCATTGGCTGCCATCTCCGCTTCAAAGGCAGACCTCTTCCTTGGAGGATCTGTTTGATCGGTGTGATCGGTGGATATCGTGCGATCAGTTGGACTGGAGCCGCAGGCAGAAGAAGCAGGGGGAGGACCCCTGGGCGGTGGAGGCAAGTCCTTGGTAGTAGGGACTCCCTTCACTTCGGCGCCAAAGGGGCGCCAGAGGATCTATTAGCAACGGGCAGAGACACGCCCTTCCCAGCAACTTCGCCCAAGGCCGGTTGCCTGACCGCTTTATCTTTCTCTTCTTGGCGTAATTTCTTAGCCTTCAGTTCGTTGGGAGTGAGCCTGGCCATCTTATAAGTATTCAGCTGGATCTACTCTGAAAGATAAAGAGTGGGTTAAAATACAGTCCAAGAAATCAGAAAGCAATTAAAATCAGTTTCTTAAAGATAGAATAGAGACCGATCCATTCTGGAGGCTCGCATTTCGCGCCCATCATGCAAGTTTTGCAATCAGCCTCAAAATTGAAAAACTCATGCACCCTCCAATCAGGGTCACGAAGCTGGGGCACTATTTCCACCCAAGGGCCATAGTCGCTACCCTCCCTCCGAGGGGCCACCCCTGAGTAGATCAACAAGGGCTCACTATCCACAATCGCGCTCATGTCAAACACAGGCTACACTCCCTCAGTTATGTACTTGGCCAAGTAAGTCTCTAGGGCAACTTGTAGGGCCTCGGACAGAGCTGGACTAGGGTAGGAGCCGGCGGCCGCCTAATCGGAACGGGGGTTGGAAGGTTTTGAAAAGGACCACCCGAACTTAGACTCTATGACCAGAATGTTTCTCTAGTTCCATTGGTCAAACTTATTGGTAGGAGCAGAAAAGGTCCGGGCAGAGTTGTTCTTCGCTTTCAGGCCCAGGTTGCCATTGGTTATTTGATTCTGATAGTAGGCATAAAGCCCGGAAAGGGAAGTTTCGTAGCCCAAAACCCTGCAAATAGCTATGAAGGAGACCAAGGCTCTAATGGTGTTAGGGGTCAGGTGCATGGGGAGACACCGATTGAAATTGAGAAATTCATTGATAAAGGGATCAAGGGGAAGTCTTAGTCCATTCTCGAATTGGACCCCATAGAAAACACAGGCCCTATTGTCCTCGCGGACATCAGCTACCGTCTCCGGTCTCAGCTTTCCTTTCTTCGTCTCCACTTCAAGAAGAGGGCGAACACGAAACTGCGTAGGGTCAACATTATAGGTGGTATATACTTCTGACTCCCAGTCAATAGGGACCACCTCCTTGCCTTCCCTCTTCCGGCCACGGCCAGGATTTGCCTCAGCAGCATGACTCTTGCCGCGGGCAGGGGCCTCATCCTCAGAATCTTCCCCAAAAGCGTCAACGATCCTCGTTGCCTTCTGGGCCGTGCCCGCGGCCATGCGGTCTCCCTCCTCGCGGGTGTCTTCCACCGTTTCCGTGCTCGGAGAGCCAAAGAGACAGGTTTCATCCTCTTCGCCTCCGCCTCCATCAACCTCAATCTCCATTTCATCACCGTCATCATCACTACTATTCAGGTCCACTACGGGCACGTTAGGGGCCTCGATCTGGACCTCGGGAAAAATAGTGTGCAAAGGTTCAACGTCTAGGGGATCACTCATATCTTCTGCGGCCAGGCACGGGTACTTGTTCATTTGGTCAAGATCCATAAGGGCAACTCTCTCCCAATTAGTTATCACTCTGGGGTTGCGAATCGCTCTCCTCACCAGTTCAGCGGCGATCAAAGCCTGATCTCTCTCGCGGGGAAACCTGAACAGAACCCCCATCACAAAATTTCTTAATCTAGTATCCCCCAACAAAAATATATCACCGTTCACAATCAGCTTCTTCTTGGCCTCCCACAACCGGGGTGGAACAAAGGGCCCCCACTGATATTTCTCACAAAAATAATGAAAACACTACAGAGACAGCCTCAAAAACCCAAAGGCCACCATCCTATATATGCCCCCTGACTGTTTACAAACAGCAAAGAGATCTGGAGTGGTTCCATCTCCTAGTTCTATCGGACGGACTGGACCAAACTGACGGGTCGTCATCAAGTCCCAAGTAGCAGAAAGAGATGAAGAAGAAGAAATTAAAGAAAAAATTACCTACGGATTAAGACGGGGAGCAAGAAAGCGCTAAGCAAAGGCAGCAATTTCTCTCTCTAATGGCAATATAAGAGCTTGAAGGTGATAAAGCTGTGAAATGGCTGAAGGGTTTTGTATTTATAGGCCTACCAATACGGGTCAACCCGTATTAATTAGCCCATAAAACCGTTCCCCTCGAGTTTCGAACCGGCGCCAAACGTTTGATTTTCAAAATTTGAGCGGTTGGCATTTATGGCGCCTCTTGGATGATTGACACGTACCCTCCGCATTACACGCGCACGCGCGTTGCTTCACACGCCGAGGGCCCACCGGACAATCCGGGAGGCAGAGCAATAAAGCTTCTACAAGCTTCCTCACATGCCCCTCACATGTGCCTATTTGCACGGGAGGCAGAGTAAAACCAGTTAAAAAACACCAACACTGGTGCCCTCTTAAAGCGCGATCTAACAAAACCGAGCTTAACTAGTAGCTCCTCATTCAGACCATAAATAATCTCACTTGGAGCTTGGGGCCACTGATAAGCCCGGACCAGCTAGACCAGGACCAAGCTCGGTCTGGTCGAAAGGCCCAGCATGTTGTGGTGTATCCTAGACCGCCAGAGTTAAGACCGCGGACAGCTAGACCCTCGAGGTCAAGACGCGTTCCTCTCATTCCCTCCCAGTCAAGATCGAAGGGATTCGGACCGTCAGCCTGGTGACCGCGGGTGTTGCGACCGTCCCATCCGTGCCCGCGTCAAGAATCATTAACCGCGCTCAAGATGTTGACTGCGGTCTCACCCCAGACTCCCCGTTGTCTCACCAGACTCCCGGTTAATACCAAAGCTTATTGAGCAAGTTACTTATTGGCTCTGACAGGCAAGTAGCCGGCTTATTTCCATCGCATTGAATGCATGGCTCAGGCGCCTACTATGTCATTTAATGAGCCGCGCCAGATACATAGCTCCTGTCCACATCAACGACATCCCCTCTGTAAGTGAATCTAACTTTACTGACAGAGCCAATCCTATGCGGACACGTGTATCTAATCAAAGACTAAGATGCCCTTTAGGGCTGACCTCATGGCTTACATCAGCGAGCAGCTCTCCATTGCCTATAAATAGAAGACCTTTGTCCCCTTGGATAAGGTAAGTGTCAAATTGATATTGTAAGTCATATTACTCAAACCCTAAACACACAAACACTCTAAGACGATTCAAAGTCTTATTCTCAGGTTCTTATACTCTCTGAGATATCTTATTCTTACACCCGAGTGTCAGAGTTGGAGTAACATCCAACTTTGATCTTAACGGTGCTCCCTTATATTGCGTTTTAGGTACGCATCAAATATATCATGCCAGATATCCTACGAACCGCGCTTTGACCCTAAAAGCCCAGGCATCATCAGGCTTCTTCAAGGTAAAGTACGGAAAAATCTTAAAAGAGATTTTAATTTTCTAATAAATTACCTAATAATTATTAATAATAATTTATAAATTTTTATTAAAATTATTAAATCGGCAATAATATTTGATCCAATTCCAAATTTCTTCACTCACCAAGCACGCAACTCTAATTTACCGGATTCCCACGATATTATTCCACTAAACGACGCAATTAACCTACGACACCCTGTCACCCAAACCCCCGTCCAACTCATCACTTCATTCTTACCGGCACTCCCGGTTTTCGTTTATCCTTTCACTACAAAAGCTCCCGCCTATATAAACCGCTCCCACCTTTGTCCCACTCCCCGAGGCAACAACTAATCATTTCGCCGGAGCTCCGGTCATCTTCTCAAATTCCGATTTCTAACGTAAGTGAATCTCGTTAAACATGATCTGATCGGTGAATTATGTTTATTTTGTATGACTTAGAATCTGCGTTTGTTTGTCGATGTATCGATTTGTTGTATGCTGAGACTTTTTTTTATGCTGATCTATTAAGTTTTCTATTGGATTTTTGTTGTGTGGATATTGGAGGCCTTGTATATGTACCTGTATTGTATGAATTTTTGTGAGAGTTAGGGTTTATGTTAGTGAGCTTGAGTTAATTTGATTGATTAGGAGGATTTGCAGAGACTGAATGCAATTGTGTATTTTTGGGATATTTGGTGAAGAGGTTTTTTTTTTTTGATTTCTTTTGATTTAGGAGCAAGATGAAGATTTTGCAGGGTTAAGCAAATTATTTTGATAGAATCCGATTATTATGTCTTTCTTTGTTTGCTTTTTTGAATCTTTTTGTAAGGTATTTCAAAGAGTATAGAGTAAACTCGAGTCGGTGGATGTAATTGGAGCCTGTGTTTTTGATGTTTGGAAATTATTTTTACATGTGGCTTAAGGTTCTTATACCTTGGTGATTCGGTGAAGGTATGAATTGAATGATACTATTTTGTCTGTTTATCTTCATTCAATTTAGCTGGGAAAGGTTTCTGGAAAGCGGATAGAAAGAAATTGTTTATTGGCTGTAATAGAAAGAGAATGAACCTATATTTGGTATGAATGCCATCAAGAACAGAGAGATGTCTCGAAGTGTTTGGAGTTTTCTCCTTGTGGAATCTTGTTTAATTGATTGTGGCGGTCAATGTAGAGAAAGATTTATGTTTTTAGCATGTGTACAAGTGGGTTGTGTATTTCACTCTTTATCTTTTGAGTCATTTTATAGGAGATTACACTTTTTAGATATTTTTTTTTGGTTTATCACACTTTCTGGATTCCTTACCACATTCTTTAACCAAAGTACATTCTTTCATTGATCTAGTGAAGTCAGTGAAGTAATCACTCTGGTAGATGGCTGACAAGGAAGAAGGGGAAGGAACTGCCGCCCGTGGGGCTGATTGGGAGGTTGTGTCCTTGACAGCATCAGCGTATGCTGCTGCTCCTGGTCCGAAACAGGTTGAGTCACAGTATGAAGAAAAAGTGGAGTCAGTTGGAGATAATAAAGGTGAAACTTCAGATGCTCTTTTTATGTCCGGTCATTTTGTCTTCCCACCAAATCAGCATGAGAATTTGCCGTTGGAATCTGAGAACACTGAAATTAGTGATGTGAAGCAAGATGAAGATGGTCTTTCTGAATTAGTTGAGGAGGGAGGGGAGAAATCCGATACCAAGGATAAAGGAAATGATAAAAATTTGAGTGACTCAGATGAGTTTCCTTCTATTCATTTTGCTGATGAGAAGGGCAATGACTTTGAAGGAAGCACAGCCTTGCAAGGTCTGAATTTGACGGAGAAAGAGGAAGGTATTTACAGCACTAACAGTTTTAGTTCCTTCAATAATGATGCAACTATGGGTGCATCAACCATAGATAGTGAAAGCAGAGTGGTTACAGAATCAGAGGACTATTCTGACTCAGCCCTCGATCCAGGCACTCCACATTTGTCGAAGTCTGTGGATGAAGATGATTATGACGAATCTGATCTTCATGGGGCAGCTTGGTGGAAGAAGAGAGCTGCTTCTGTATATGCTCACGCAAAAGAGGCCAATACTTTCTGGTCCATCTTCTTTGCTGCAGCTGTTATGGGCATTGTAGTTATTGGCCAGCATTGGCAGAAAGAAAGGTGGCAGGCTTTGCATCACAAGTGGCAGTTTGGCATCAATGATGAGGTATGCCATCCCATTGATTTAAGAATAAGTTGAATAAATGCTAGCGCTTCTTGTCACCTTCTTTATTGCAATTAATTTTTGTTTTGGGACATGATTGGATTAACGATTCTTTGCCATATCCGGAACCCAAGTGTATACTTAATTTTCCTCGTAAATTAAAACACCAGTGGTATTTGTCATCTGGAAGTGTTGTAAGCAGCTGAAATTGTTGTATACGATAAAAAATTGTTAGTGTTGTGAAATCCTCTAATGGGGATTGGCACAAACAAAGATAGTAAATCTGAATAAACATGCAAAGAAAGCTTAGTTGCAATCTTTGTTTTCGTATGTTGTCATTCACTCTCTTTGACTGAATTACTATCGTACCAATTGTAGAGGTTGATAATATAGTCTACATGAAAAATGCAGGGGTTGGATTATTATTTTTTATATATTTTTTAGGGTTCTGATATAGTTGGCACTCTTTAGAAGACGGTACTTTATACTCCCTCCATCCCTAAAAGATTGTCCTGTTGTGCATTTTGCAATTATTAAGAAAGAGCTTCACCTTCTTGTACCTTAGTAAATTTGCATTAACACTCATGCCTAAGTTTAGAAATGAGACATACTTTTTGGGACAAGTCAAAATGGCAAATGAGACAATCTTTCAGGGACGGAGGGAGTAGTTTACAGTCTAAACACCTAAAGACAAAGTACCCAGGATTTCTTGAGAAGTACTATGTGTTATTTCCTATGCCCGGATGATGTTCCTATTTTCTATATTTGTTTGTCCCAAAAGCTAGTCTCATTTCTGTAATTGGGGTATTAACATGCATGAGAATAATTATATCTGTGAGAATATAAGCTTAAAGCCGATGAGGCTCACTCAATGAGGCCCTTGCCTTTGGTAAGGGTTCGAACCCCCTCCCTACGTTGTATTTGAAATGTTGTAATTTGGCCCAAAAAAAGAAAAAAAAAGAATATAAGCTTGAAAAGCTTGAATAGTCAAATGAGACTATCTTAGTGGGACGGAGGGAGTATTTTTATATCTTTAGAATTTTCTATGTACATTTCACCCTTGTGGCGGGGACCCTTCCCCGGACCCTCGCTGCCCGGTGATGCTTTGTGCACCAGGCTGCACCTTATGTCCTCATGCATCACTCACACACACTCACGGCGGACCCAGGAGATTTTCAAAGTGGGTGCATAATGTTTTAATCAATTAGTTAATTATACATATATTTTATTGTTTTGAGATATATATATATATATATATATATATATATATATGGGTTTGAGGGAGTAGAAATAGAAAACTTAAAAAATGTGGATGACAGTTATTGATCCATATTAGTGTTTGGAAATCTAACCACTAGACCAAGGAATCCATTGTTTTTGTTTCTATACAGAATGACTATATAAACTGTAATTCTAATAGATTAAGTCAAATATTTTTTAAAAGTAATATTGAGAAGTAACGTGCACGTGCACCCCGTGGAATAGACGTGGTCTGCCCCTGACTCAACTCACACACACACATACACACAGAGGCAGATTGCTCTTGAGATAGGCCGTTGATAATCTCTGCTGTGTAGGGAGGAATATTATGCTTCAACGTGTTTCACCTCAGTTTATTTTGACTCAGGTATTGATACCTTGTTCTATAATGACAGAGGATGGGACGGATGCTGGGACCTCTCTCTCGTTTTAAAGATGCTATTGTTGGTGGTAACAGACGAGGCTCCATAATCAGAGGCAGTGCCTCAACGGACCGTTGAGTTGACTATGAAAAAGTTTTCCAAGATGATGATGATGATGAAAATTCAGAGAGAATGAGATATGTCAGGATTGCAGTTTGCTGTTTTCGAGCTTAAAAAGTCCTAACTGAACTATTCTTCTTGCACAGTTTAAAAATAACTCCATATTAATATTTGGTTGCTATGTACATTATTCCTATTTGTGGTTTTCTGATTTGTAAAGATGAAAATGGTTATGGTTTGTCTGGATGGCCTTTATGTATTACTTTACTTTATTGTTGAAGCCCAAGTGATATCATCTTACTATAACTGTAGATTTGTTGGATTAAGGGCTTTTTTTTTTTTTTTTTTTTTTTTTTTTTTTTTTTTTAATGCGAGTTGTTTATAAGTTGATCAAAATCTATCAATGGTGGACCTGACCTGTATATATAAGGCGGATAGAACGCAATATATTACATTAGAACACTTTTGGCCATTGCAGTTTCAAAGGGTTGGTCATTATTTCAAATGGATGTCTCCAATGCATTCTTATATGGAGACCTTCTTGAAGAAGTTTATATGGATATTCCACCTGATTAACCACTTCCTCCTCAATCACCTAAGTCCAATGGTCCTTCTTTAGTCTACAAACTACTTAAATTACTACATGGCCTCAAACAAACTCCCAGAGAGAGTGGTTTCACAAGTTCTCAGATGCTTTAATGGATTTTGGTTTCACTCAAACACTTGCAAACCATTCTCTCTTTATTCTGCATACATCCACTCATTATACTGCAGCACTAGTTTATGTGGATGATCTCATCATTACTGGTGATGATCTTCTTACCATTACTGTTGTGCTGTCAAAGATCATCTACACTCAAGGTTCAAGATCAAAGATTTGGGTCATCTCAAATACTTCCTAGGTTTGGAAATAGCAAGATCAGATAAGGGACTTTACTTGCACCAGAGAAAGTACACTCATGATATTTTGCAAGACACTAAGCTGGACAATGCTAGACTTTCCAAAATACCAATGGATTCTCATCATTCTCTTGCAGCAGATAAAGGCACTTTACTCTCTAATCCTAGTGTACATAGAAGACTTGTAAGTAGAGTAATATACCTCACCATCACTAGGTTGAGTTATCTTATTTCGTTCATATTCTCAGTCAGTTTCTCTCAGCTCCTAGAACTCCACAATTGGATGCTGCCCTCAAATTGGTTAGATATTTGAAAGGTAATCCTGGTTGGAGTCTGTTCTATGGTCCTTCATCTCTCATTCTCAGTGCCTATTGTGATTATGATTGGGCTGCATGTCCAACCACTATAAGGTCTCTCACAGGTTTTTGTATGTTCTTGGGCGATCCCTTGATTTCTTGGAAATGCAAGAAACAATCAGAAGTGTCTAGATCTTCCACAGAGGGAGAGTTTAGAGCCTTGGCTAGTACTTGTTGTGAGATTACTTGGATTCTATCTCTTTTGCAAGTTTTTGGTTTACACAACTTTACACCAGTTCCTCTTCACTGTGATAATCAACCAGCTTTGCATTTGGCTGCAAATCCTATATTTCATGAAAGGACTAAACACACCGAAATTGATTGTCACTTAATCAGGGAGAAGATTGGAGGTGGTGTATGTTCCTACTCTTGAACAACCAACTGATCAATTCACTAAGTCCCTTCCCAGTGACAAAATTGGGTACTTATTGTCCAAGATGAATGTGCTTAACCTGTTTCATCCATCCATCTTGAGGGGGGGGGGGAGGGGGGTTGATAAGATTACTATTAATGGTATCACATCAGCTGATACAAGTGAGTAAGGTGTGGGGTTACTTATGTAAATATGTACAAGTTAAGAGTTAAATGTAAAACGTTGTGTAAAAGATTTCAGTTAGCTTGTTAGTTGTCAGAGGCTATTCAGACAATTTAATTTTTTTTTTATTTATTATTATTATTTTTTAGGGCAAAATGGGAAAGAGACAACTTAGTGAGGGCAAAATGGGAAATTCGACAGATGGAACTGTTCATAATACTGTAGATAGTGGAGGTGTGATTTATACTATAGATGTACTCCCTCCGTCCCATTACAATTCACTCAGTTACTGTACACGCGTGGATTAAGAAAAAAATAATGATATAAATGTTGTGAGTGTAAAAGTAAAATAGGAGAGAGAATGAGTGGAGGGAATAGTGATAAAAACTTTTCATTTTAGGAAGTGTGTGATTTGTAGTGGAACGCCCAAAAAGAAAAGTGAGTGATTTGTAATGGGAGGAAGGAGTATAAGTTAAGAGTTAAATGTAAAACTTTGTGTAAAAGATTTCAGTTAGCTTGTTAGTTGTCAGAGTCTAGTCAGACAACTCATTCTCTCTTTGTATATAATGTACAGTTAGCTTCTATTCAATAAAAGATGGAAATTCCCAAATATGTTGATTTCTTCTCTCTCTCTCTCACACACACTCTCTCTCTCTCACTTACATGATCTAACAAGTTATTTGGCTGATCATGACTTTCATCTATTTGTATGTTCACTAGCATATAGCAGTGTACAAAATTTTAGGAAATCCCAAAGAATACATTGCTTAAAAGATTACACCTTCCAAAAGAAGAGAATTCAAATTGAAACAGATTTACAACTAATAACATCATCATCTGAAGCCAACTTGACCACAGATGAACACACAAATACCCCATCTACATTCCCACCATTCCCAACATCAAATACTACTGTACTAAGCCCTTTACCAATAACATAAATTCTCTTCCCTATAGCTATAAGCCTACAAGGTGGTCTAGTCAGTAAAGGCGAAAGCCGCCCTACGGCTACCCATTCCCTACTGTCCTTCCGCCACATCATTATTCTCGTTCCCGAACTCTGATCAAGTACATAAAGGGTCCCATCTATCACAACACCCGGGCCCCGCCAGCCGGACACCATGTCAGCATCTGCATGTTGCCAAGTGCCACTTGTGGGTTCGTATACAACTGCATATACATGAGAAGATACAGCGGAGGACCCACAGCGGATATAGATTTTTCCATCTAAGACTAGAGAGTCTTCGATCTCGGGAACAATATTAGGGTCCATATGTGATGTCCATGAGTTTGTGTGGGAGTTGAAAGTATCCCAGGTGTGTGGGTCGCTTGATTTTGATCCTAGCCCGCCAATTGCGTAGATTTTATCATCCACAGCTTCACAAGCAAAATAACACCTAAAAGAATTGAAAAAAAAGACAGTTCCGAATTAGATACAGCAAACATTCATTTAGGGTACATTTTGAAATGTTTACTTTTTGCACAATTAAATGGCAAAAATGCATAAATATTCTTGTTTTCCACTTTCCAAATATTTAGTTTTGCAATTATAAAATGACCAGTGAAAAAAATTTGGTAAAAAATCATTTAGGGACAAAAGTTTTTTCCAGAAATGACATTCATTCTGGGACAAAAGTTTCATGAAAATGGACATTTATTAGGGACAGAGGGAGTACATCTTTAATCTCACTTTCTAGATCTTACAGACTTAAGCAATTGCAGAGCAAGATCTTTGAAAGGTGCTACACCCCTCCCCATCCCAGAAAAATAAAGCTACTTTGAATTTACTTGGTAAACATGATTATACTTTGGCCAAGGATTTATAAAGTTTACTTATCATTATGACATCCTAGGTTGGTATCGGTTGTGTTGCTACTTCATTGGTATTTTATGAATAGAAAAACTACTCCCTCCGTCCCATTTGTCATTTTTGTTTGGCCAAAAAAGATAGTCTCATTTCTAAAATTGATAGGTTAAAATCATTGAACTTCCATAATTGGCCAACAAGCAAGAAGAGGGAGAGAAAGAGAGTAGCATCCAATGAGAACAATTGCTAGGGAAGTAATTGAGTAATAATTAAACCTCGTTAAAGTCAATGATGGAAATGAAAATAGGTTATTAAAATGTTTGAATAGTCAAATGGAACCATGATTATGGGACGGAGGGACTATTATACTAAAGGAGTGTTGATGGTTCAGCATGATAAGATGTTTTATTCATAAAGATGAATGGTTTAATTTTCAAATGCTCTTACGTAAATCTAGCAAATGCCAAAGACAAATGAATATGGATAAAAATGAGATAAATCTCAAAACTTTGCCTATCACATAATTCAAACATTAGAGGGGCATAAAAATAGAATGTCAAAAGTGCAAGTGCAGAAACCACAAAAATATAGCAATCCGAGCCAAGAAAAACAGAATTGGTTATAGAAATGTGCATCAAATTAAAGACAATGTCGAAAGATAATACCTAGGAGTTGACAAGGATGGAGCTTCACTCCAGGTGTTAATGCAAACATCATAGCAGTAAACCTCATCAGTAGCATCTTCAACCCAACCACACCCACCCAATAGGTAAACTTTCTTCCCCAACACCTCAAAACCCACTCCTTTTCTCTTTAAGCTGCGAGAAGGAAGTCCTTGTATGCATTTCCAACCGTGTTTAATCCTACTGGGATCCAACACATAACAGCAAAGCTGTTCATACTTGTCTTTACACAAAGCGTAAATCCAAGTCTCTGTTAGATTATGCTTTTGACG
This sequence comes from Adenophora triphylla var. japonica, assembly GCA_022495995.1. NCBI lineage: Eukaryota > Viridiplantae > Streptophyta > Magnoliopsida > Asterales > Campanulaceae > Adenophora > Adenophora triphylla. The sequence continues at coordinate 89,789 of JAFEMH010007248.1, forward strand.
ATAAGTACGCCACTCCTCGCTGCACACCAAATCTCTCCATCTCTTTGAAACGCATTTGAGAAGTGCATGATATTTACGAGGGATTCTCGCCAAGCAGATAAGAGCAATGTCATCCGGGATCCCACTGATCAATGGTTGCACAGATTCCATTCGAATTTCACTTTCCACAGGTTCCATTCCACTGCAAATTGCAATAACTATTACTCCCTATGTCCCTAAATGTCCAAATTCAAGAAATTTTTGTCCCAAAATGAATGTCTTTTTTGTAAAAAACCTTATCTCTAAACGCTTTTTTACCAAAACAAAAATCGCTATTCATTTTATTATGATAAAACTAAGTGTTTAGAAAGTGGACAACAAAAATATTTATGCATCTTTGTATAAAAAGCACACATTTTCACATTGTCCTTTAAAATGAAATATGGACATTTATTTAGGGACGGAGGAAGTAAATATTTATAAACTCCCAGAGCTACATGTTCAAAAACATCCTCATAATCTCATAGTACTATGCAAATGAATTGTTGATTCAACATCAACAAAACTTAGGAAAAGTTGTTTAGTCCTGGTAACTCACAACTTGATCATTTCCAAGGCATGTGCATTACAACAATTATGAAAATTAATCGGACAAAATTCAACATAAATTACATATTTCTATAACGAAAAGGAAATTAATGGGACAAAATTCGAAAATCAAGCGATGAAAGCAGATCGGAAGTGAAATGAATGGATACAAAATTGGATTTAAGACTGACCTTCTGTTCTGAAGAGGGTCTATTCGGAACCCTAGAAAATTGATTTGATTCGCAGCGATAGAGTAAATTAGATCTGAGGGTTGGTTTGCGTAAAATAAATGAGTGTTGCATTTTTAATAAGAAAATATTTTTTTTAAAGAGAGATAAACGTTCCTTTAAATAAATAAATACGGCCCATTTTCAATCTAATACCCTCGAAATTCAAATTCAACTTAGCACACACCAAATCTAAAATTACATATACACTCCTCGCTCTCTTATAACTGACTTATAAAAATAATTTATCTTTTATAATTAACTTATACTCCCTCCGTCCCTGAAAGATTGTCTCATTTGTCATTTTGACTTGTCCCAAAAAGTATGTCTCATTTCTAAACTTAGGCATAAATGTTAGTGCAAATCTACTAAGGTACAAGAAGGTGAAGCTCTTCCTTGATAATTGCAAAATGTACAACAGGACAATCTTTTAGGGAGGAGGGAGTAAAACTTATTTGTCTTTTATAACTAACTTATAAAACAATTTTTATAACAAAAAAAATTCAAAAATTTCAATAATAACAACGAATTAATCTCATAATTTACACATTAACACTCTTATAGCTGAATTATAAGATCAATTTGCCTCTTATAACTATTTCGTCTCTTATAATTGTCTTATAAAGGAATTATAAGACTATTTTATCTCTTATAATTCAGTTATGAGACAATTTTTTAAACAAAAGAGAAATTAAAATTTCAATAATAACGAATTGGTATCATAATTTACACATTACAACTCTTATAAGTAACTTATAAGACTTATTTGTCTCTTATAATTGACTTATAAGACAATTTTTTCAACTAAAAAAATCAAAATTTTCAATAATAACAACAAATAAATCTCATAATGTACACATTAAAACTCTTATATTTGAATTATAAGACTAACTTGCCTCTTATAACCACTTCGTCTCTTATAATTGACTTATAAGACAATTTTTAACAACTAGAAAGCAAAGAACATATTGACAAAGCATAAAAGCAAAATCAAACACCAATGTTTGCAAAAAATGAGATGTACGAAATTACAGATAACGAAATGAAGGTAAAATGCATACACGGAACCGCGGTTGTAGATGTCGATAGAGAAGGAGACGCGTTCAACGCCAAAATGTTATAGTTCTTGTTTACCGTCATAAAATAGAGGAAAAACTTGTCGACTTAAAACTTCTAAAAACCTAATTTTCTTCAAATTATAGCCAAATATTTATATCTAACATTGTAAATTTCTGAATAAATATGACAATACTACCCCTGTTCTGCATAAATCTACTAAGAACTTTGCTCTGGGCGTAGTCAAGCCCAACTAAGGCTATAGTTCTTGTTTACAGTCATACAATAGAGGAAATCCAGTAACATTGCACATAATGTTATAGTTCCTGTTTACACTGTGAAGAGAGAGATGAAGAGAGACAGATCTGGAGAAGGGGAGAGAGAATGAGTGTGTGTGTGTGTGGAGAGAGAGCGAGATGACGTGAGGGAAGAGAGGAGAACTTCGCCGTCGCCGGAGATCCACTGACTTCGCCGTCGCCGGAGATTCACTGATTGTATGTCTTTTCCATGTTGCTTTTGCAATTGTAGGATATATAATTGGTATTATTACTCTATTATAAGACCATTTACAGGTCTTATAGAAATTATTATTTATGTTTTTTAGTTGAAATTATATTTATTTTGTAATTTCTTTTATGATATTATGTCTTTTCCATATTGCTTTTGCAATTGTAGGCTCTGAGAATATAGAAAATTGGACATGGTTTCCTGACAATCTGCAACCTCACATAAATGAACAGACAATGACATTCATTTCGGATCGACATCAAGGGATCATCAAAGCATTTAAGGATATTATGCCCTCTGCAGTGCATTCATTTTGTATGTTCCATTTGAGGAACAATCTGAGGGACAAACTGAAAGGATGTTCAGTAGAGCTTCGCTAAAATATGCATCATAAAATTTCTCAGTGTTCGTGAGCTCCAACACATGATCTTTTTCAATTTTATTTGAGTGAAATGAAGAAATAAGGTGGTACTAAGGTTCAAGAATTTATGCATGTTCTTCTGGTTGCCAACTTTGCGAGTGCTTATTTTCCGCGAAAGCGCTATGGTGAGATGTGCTCAAATGCTGCAGAGTCTTTTAACTCACAGATAAAAGACTATAAGGGGCTTCCAGTTTTGGAATTAATTGATCAAATCTGTTTGAAGGTGATGGAGAGAATGTTCAATCGCAACACAGGAATCTCTGGTTGGAATACAAAATTATGTCCATTGATGTAGAAGAAATACAAAGGAAGGTTCGAGTATGGTAAGTCATGGACTATCTCTCCTTCAAATGAATATTTGTTTGAAGTTCACTCTGAACCATCCATGCCAGTTGATATTCAGCAGTACATATGCACATGTGGGAAGTGGCAGCATGAAAGTTTTTCGTGCATTCATGCCATTGCAGTTTTGTCGAGGACAAGGGAAGGTGATTTACCATTTATTGAGTCTTATTTCTACACAAGTCACTACAAGTAGTATTATGCCCTTTCTATTCCTCCTGTTCCTTCATTTGGTAAACGTGTGGTTGCTAAAGAAATTGTCATACTTCCTCTTGCAACTAAACGTCCTCTAGGTAGGCCAAAGAAGACTCAGTTTCATTCTAGAGGAGAGGTTGTAAAAAAAAGGAAGATGACATGCTCTTTTTGTGGGAAATTAAGATATCACAATAAGGGGACATGCAAAGAACCTTTGTAGTTAAAACTATAGGCCTTTAATTAGACATTGTTCTTTCTTTATTTCATACATTCAATTATCTGATTTTACTCGGGTCTTAATGACTTTTTATTGGATTATTATTATTTCGATTTATATACAAGGTAGTTTTTATGCAGGCTTGTTAAGGATTTGTGGCTGAATGTGATATTTTGAATGTCTTATGCCATATATAAGGTCTGTTACATACACAATGCAATTGGGTTTTTTCAATTTCAGCCTTTAATAAGTCTTATATGTTACTTATAAGAATTTTTAAAACACAGTTAATAATTTCACTTGTTTTTGTATACTCATATGTCTTATATGTTAGATATAAAAAATCATAGGCTTAAAATAATAACAATTAAGGTCTTATATGTTACTTACAAGACTTTTTAAAATACAGTTAATAATTTCAATGTTCAGATAGGTCTTATATATTACTTATAAGACCACAAAAACTGATTTTAAAAAATGTTCTACTTTGTTTTTTCATACTCATATGTCTTATATGTTAGATATAAGATATTCATAGGCTCAAAATAATAAAAATTATAGGTCTTATATGTTACTTATAAGACTTTTTAAAACACAATTAATAATTCCAATGTTTAGATATGTCTTATATATTACTTATAAGACCACAAAAATTTGTATAAAAAACTGTTCCACTTGCTTTTTTCTATTATGTCCCATACAACACCTACTAATTCTTATATACTGCATCATACATTAAAATACAATAAGGAAAACACATAACCAAATACTATTGTTTGAACAACCAAACTAAATACGATATACAGTGTTTTATGGTTCAAGAAGTCATGAAACATTTTTGCCCTGTACGTAGTGGCAGCACCATCATCATAACTTTTGCTCACTGCCCCTTTCTCAAAGATATCATTGGCAGCCATCAATACATGAATTCCACAATCAATACTTCTACATCTTTGTTATGAAGTCCACTTAACCTTATTGAATTTTGGCTTTTCAATTTCTTTTTCAGGCAAATCTTTGTATTTACCAGATAATACCCTTTTTGCATAATCAAACTGAATCAAGAAAAGAAAATAGAACAATCAGTCAAAAAGAAATTGAAATGAAAATTGAACTATTTTTCTGTCATAAATAATATAGTTGTCTTTACCTGTTCGCGGATGCATTGAATTGTAAAATGAGTACTCCCCAGTTTCCGTATCCAAGACGAGCAATGTCCAATGATTAATTGTCCTAGCATTAGAATGCTCGTTTGCTGCCGTGTGTAATGGCATAAGAATGTATTTGGCCTCTTCTTTGGCCTCTTCTTTGGTCAACTTCAATAGGACCTTGTCAACAATTATTGCCAAATCATCACTGTTCTTTTTTCTCAAAAAACTCTGGATAATTTTAAATGTTAATAAAGTCCAACAAAAAGAATATATGAAATAATTTAGATTCAATAATACTTACCATTGAAAAACTTGTCAAGTACCCAACCATTAATTTCTGACTACCTGAAGTGGAAGGGCTATTGCCATGTCTTTCTTTCAAACTCGAAAGATATGCATCCAATATCTATCAATCCACAAATGTAATGTCATTAAAAAACCTTTTGATATAAGGCATATAAATGTTGATTTAAAAAACTATATAATTAAACAAAAAATTTTAACATACAGTAGATTTTGTCATCTTGTCATATGCTAGTTCCCAGAGATCATTAATGCAAATATGATTTGTTTCATTCTGCCATATGGAATCACTGCAAAAAATAAAAATAAATATAAGAAATTTTTACAAATTTTTAAGTATTTATTATAAAAATAAAGTAAGTGTTACTACTTATTGACACGATCACACAACTCTTTATACATAGCTTTGCTCATTTGATCAATTGCATTTTTGTTTTAGCTTCTTTTGCTAGAAACGGTGGCGGTAAATCAGACTATTCGTCAACAGCTTTTTCAGTAATCTCATCAATATTGACTTTCTGAACAATCTTCTCCTTTGATTCTTCTTCTGTTTATTTTTATTTTTCTTTTTAGAGTCGACAAAATTAGAATCTTCTTTTACTACCTTTCTCTTTCCAACTCTTTCCTTCACACCCCTTTCCACTGATCCAATTTTCAAATGCTTTCCCTTTCCCTTTTTCATTTCATCTTCTTTTTCTTTCACCCCATTCACCTTTAGCTTGTTCTCTTTTTCCTTTTCTGTTGCAGCCTTCTACTCATTAATCTTTCACTTTTACTCTTACTCTTTCTCATTAAACTACTCTAGCAGTTACAAAAGCGTCTCCTCATGATCTTTTTCATTATTATTAAGTTTTTCAATCTCACTTTTCAGATCTGCAACTGTTTTTTCAAACATTTCAATGGTATTATTATAGGCAGCTTTCATCTTCTCAATTTCATCCTCCTTTGCTTTCATTTCTATGTCCCTAGCAAGTATTTGTTCTTCATCCTCCTTCAGTTACTTCTCAATCTCTACCTCTGATGCCAACAAAACATGACCCTCTTCAATTGCTGCATCTTTTTTGTTTTCAAAATCAACTATTCTAGCCAACAAATCATCAATTTCCTTGATCAACTTTTATTTTTCACATTTCAAATCATCAACTCAACATTCTTTCTTATTTCTTCTTCAATTCTAGCATTCAACTTTTCATTTTCACTTCTCAACTTAGAGATCTCAGCATTTTTTCTTACTTGTTCTTCAAGAATAGAATTCAATTTCTTTCTTTATTTCAACAAATCATCTTTTTCCTTCAACAACCCCTCATCTACATTTTTAACAACATCACCTATCACTTCCTCAACTGATTCACCGACATTATATTTCGTGGTAGGTGTGAATATGTGATCAGTGCTTCTCAAATCATTTATCATATTATCAGAACTGATATTTTCTGGCCTAACATTTCCATCATTACTATCTCCCCCTCCTTTTCCTCAACATCATCATTTCTTAACATAACCTATTCCTCATTTGTTAACACAAGCTCTCCAACAATAACCTATATTCAAAAGAGAGTTTTTTTTTTAAAAAAAATATCAACTTTTATTGGTTTTATAGTTACTATATAAGACAAAAAAATCACATACAACAAGTAATAAATATTGTCTTATACCTCTTGTATAAAACCTACACATGGTCTTATAACATTTTTATAAGACCATTTATAGATCTTATATCTTAATTGTAAGACAATTTATAATGTCTTATAAATAAAATGTAAACATAGAAAAGTTTGTATAGTGTGATTGTGAGACATGAGTTTCCATTTGTATGTTCTATTACTTTGTCATAAGATCTAGATGTCTAGATCTTATATGTCTTATAATAGATGTATCATAATACATTTATAAGACAACAAGAAGTGCCTTAATTCATAGGACTTATATGTTCTTATATGTAACATATAAGACATTATATACAAAACAACTACTAAAGTATGAGACCTAATGATTAACATTAATATTAATAAAAGGTCCATACCTCATATTTTCCCAATTTAGCAATCTATTGATTGAAATCTTTTATTTCCTTTGAGATATCCCACTTCATAAACCTTGTAAGCAAGCTCCTTTTTGGTTTGAAGATCGTCGTGTGCTCATTAAGCCAATGCTAAAAAAATCATTAAAAATTGTATAATTATACATATATATAATAAAAAAGAACTTTAAATAAACAAAGACTATAATTACATGTAAAAGTGATACACAGCCTAAAGCAAGAAGTAGTGTTGAATGCTTTTCTTTTAACGATTGCTTAAGATTCTCAACAATTTCTTTTGACCAATCATATGTCATCATCTTCTTGAAATCATCAACATAATTAAAAAAAACTGATGATATGTGTTCTC